>QLOT01004558.1:0-10905 GCA_003313875.1 Russula aff. compacta | reverse complement strand
TTCAGATAGTTATTTTGAATATCTCATCAAGTACGCACGGCTGTCAAACACACCGGATAATATTTTTGCGGATTCATGGTTAACCGCGGTCGACTCTTCAATCAAAACATTGATGAGGGTCAGTCTAAATGTGGCAACGTAATAGGTCGTTGCTGACACATGAGAAGACGTCAACCGTTGGGAATCACGTCTACCTCGCCGACTATGACGATCAGAAACAAATTCGTCATGTAGGATCACATCTTGAATGCTTCTTGGCTGGAAATTGGCTGCTTGGTAGGCTGCTTGGTAATTCACTAGATACTTGGTAATCACGTTATTTCAAAATTGAAACCAATTCACCACCAGGTGGCAAGCTGACAAATAACGATACCATTGTCAAATTCGGTTTGCAATTGAATGATGCTTGCTGGAACACGTACGCGGGTGATGCGTAGGTATTTTTATCGCTCCACGAGACTACCTGCACTAATCTTATTTCTCATTTCAGGACCGGCATCGGCCCCGAGGTATTTGCATATATTTCTGCAGATGGGAACTTCACTGGGAATGGATACCCCCCCGACAATCAGCTGAGCTTCTATGAAAAGCATGGCTACTACATCATCGCTCCTGATTATGTCCAGCGTCCTGAAGTACTAGAGAGCAATTTCTACGCTTGGCGTGTGACAGGAAACGAGATTTACCTACAACGCGCGCGTAGTGCAGTTGCCAGTTTCAACAAATATCTAAAAACTCCGACGGGCTTTGGTGGGATCTATGACGTGAACAATCCTGAGACTCCGATAATTGATGAAACGGAGAGTTTCTGGTTTGCTGAGGTGCTTAAATATCTGTAAGTGGTATATCCGCTGTCCAGTCTCGATCTGATATACTGTATATGATTTTCGTGCTCGTAGATATCTCACGTTCGACGATCCAAATCATATCAGCCTTGATGACTGTGAGTCTCGTTGGTTCAGAGGTTCGACGGAACGATGTTAATGATTAAACCTTTCTCAAAGACGTATTCAACACTGAATCGCAACCATTCATGGCTCCGGAAGCCAAGGCTACCTATGGTAGTGGGCAACCTACCTCATCAACGACTGGTCAGTTCGTGTTGCGCCCTGGATCACTACCTGCTATCAGCGCGGTGGCCCGTGGCCCTCTGTGAAGGTATCTCTGTAGGTTTTCCCCGTCACAGGTAGCTCAGGATTGCGTGTTCATGCCTTTATGTTTTGTGGGTTTTGTCCCTTAGGTATCCGCCTGCGCACAAATTGGAAGTATCGTAAACCGGGTCAACTGGATTCTAGCTAAACCCTCGGCCTTTTTGTCTCGAATTGTCCCGCGTCCCAAATTAGACCCCTCTGGCTTATCAAAAAATTACTTCAACGTTGGTCACGTCATGACTAATTTTTGTTTACTTCGGATATTTGAGTTCTTGGTACCATGTTATACCAGTGCCTTGACCAGACAGACTCCCGAAAAGTACAGAATCCCATTCCCATTCCTTAACGCTGGCGCAAGATCGCTCAGATGTAGATGCCAGCTTCTCTGGGCAGTCTCAGTTGAGGGCAACTTGTTTCGACTGCTAGAGACATCGTGGTTTGTGAGGCAACAAGTAATAATGGCACGGTCGTTGGCTCTGGCCTTGCCGCTAAGTACCTCGCTGGGACTCCTGTAAGGGAGTTGTATGAGTGACTGAATGGCTTCTTGGCGCTTCATCGAATACCCCCTTTCCAAGGTTTGCGCAAAGCTTTGGAATTGGTCTGGATACATTTGCATTCACGTCTTTCAGTTGAAGGGGATTGTATCGGCATCCCCAACGACTTTCTGGAGAATCAGCTCTTAGTTCTGATATAGTGGTTTGCTAGTATCAATATAATAAACTGATGGGTTTTACAGGGGGTGAGTGGATCTGCGTCATACTACAGAATAATAACATGCGCAACCGGCAGATGTCGTCCAGCATAATGGCCCCCGTCTATGATCATAACTGGGCTCTCGTATCTGCACCACCCTCAAGAAGCACCCGAGCAAGTTTTGCATGTCCCCCGAAGGATGCCAGATGCGAGGGAGTCTGCCCATGCTTGTTCTGGGTGTTGGAAAAACGGGGGCGCGCGCGAGGAGAAAACGAGTGGTATTGCCGGTGGGAGTGGGCAAACGCGCGCACGTCCCAAATGTAGGTACAAAACTATATAAAGTATCCTAAATCTATATACTGTCACCAAAGAATGTAGAATAATTAGTACGGAGCTAAAATAGGCGCGAAACTACCATGAGCGCGCGAGCTCGATTTCAACACACCCCCGCGAGCGAAGCGCGGTGCGTGCACCCCCGGGTTATCAGAACCCTCGGCTGCGGTGACGGGCTTGCTGTCGGCGGCACGGGATGGCGCGGAAATGGGCAGACGGGCGTTGAGCCCCCATGCGCGCGGTGAACGGTCGGCCACGGTTGGCCAGACGCGCCCGAGTTCGCCTCGGGTGTTCGGTGCGTCGGCGGTGGTTTTTTCGGTCCCACGCCCGTGTGCGGCCTCCATCGAGGGGCCTCCAATCTTCATAATTTTCATCATCATCTTGAGGGACATGGCGGCAACGGCAGCGGCAGCGGCGGCGGCGGTGGCGGATGCGACGGTGCGACGCGCGACGGTGGCGATGTAGGGCTTCAGCCCCCCTACGGGCGCGTGCGTGCGGCAGCCGGGTTCGGTGATGTGACGGCGACGTGACGGGTGCAGGGCTTCGGCCCCCTGCGGCAGAATCCGGCGGCGACAACGGCGGCGACGGGTACAGGCTTCGGCCCCTGCGGGCAAGGTTCGACGGCGGTGACGGCGACGACAGGTAGGGCTTCGGCCCCCTACAGGCAAGCGACGGTTCGGCGACAACGACGACGGGTTCGGCGGCAGTGAACGACGGGCGACAGGCGGCGGGCGACGGGCGACAGGCGATGGGCTGAATTCGGCTCCCTAGCAGCAACGGCGGGTTCGACGACGGTGAGCGACGGGCGGCGGGTCACAGCAGCGGCGAGTAACGACAGGCGTGAGGCTTCGGCCCCTCAATGGCAAAGCAGACAGTGGTAGCACACAACAGTTCAGGTGTTCAAGGAATGGATACCTGCGCATTTGTGTTGGAAAAACGGGGGCGCGCGCAAGGAGAAAACGAGTGGTATTGCCGGTGGGAGTGGGCAAACGCGCGCATGTCCCAAATGTAGGTACAAAACTATATAAAGTATCCTAAATCTATATACTGTCACCAAAGAATGTAGAATAATTAGTACGGAGCTAAAATAGGCGCGAAACTACCATGAGCGCGCGAGCTTGATTTCAACACTGGGCCCTCACATTCGCACCGCCTTCAGGAAGCACCTGAGTGAGTTTCACGTATCCCATGTACGACACGATATGCAACGGACTGTGTCCATCCTTGTCCTGAATCCTTGCATCCGCGCAACCCCCGAGAAGCACCCGGGTAACTTCCACATGCCCCCTAGATGATGCCCAATCCAACGGACTCCATCATCCTTATCCTGGGCATTCGCATTAGCCCCGCCCTCGAGAAGGACGCGAGCAAGTTCCGCACGTCGCTCGGACGACACCACATACAATGCAGTCAGTCCGAGATCATCCTTGGCCATCGTATCCGCCCCGTATTCGAGAAGCACATGAACGACTTCCAGATGTCCACAGAACGATGCCCAATGTAATGGACCCCGCCCATGCTTGTCTGGGGCCTTCGCATCTGCACCGCCCGCGAGAAGAACGCGAGCGAGTTCCACATATCCCCTCATTGATGCCTCAATCAATGGACTCCTCCCATCCCCATCCTGGGCAATCACATCCGCGCCGCCCTCGAGAAGCACTCGAGCGAGCTCTAGATGTCCCCAGACCGACGCCTCAAGCAATGGACTCCTCCCATACTTGTCCTGGGCCTTCGCATCTGCGCCGCCCTCAAGAAGCACGCGAGCGAGATCCCCATCTCCCCCGGATGACGCAAGGAGCAATGAGCTCCATCCACGTTTATCCTGGGCAGTTGCATCCACACCTCCATCTAGAAGCACATGGGCAATTTCTACATATCTTCTGGACGATGCTTCATGGAATGTACCCCACACACGCTCATCCTGGGTGTTGGCATCGGCGCGGCCACCGAGTAGGACTGCGCACCGTACCGTATACGGTATACGGCCGTAAGTTGATGGGTGCAAGACAGTATACGGTACGGTAAAAGCTGTACCGTCAAGCAAAGTTAAATTATTGATGACGGTATGGTACGGCAGGGGAAACGGCCGTAAACGGTTCAGTATGGGTGTATGGGTCAAACCAAAATGTATCTTGGCTCCGTTCTTAGATTGAAATTGTTTTTTCTATGCATGGAACAGGCAAAGTTGTGAATGGCAATATAATTCTTATAATAATGGGTCAGGTTGACCCATAATAATATTTTACAGAGTTGTAGGCATACCGCATGCCTGTGCACCCGCACTGGTTGTGTTTGTGTTTATATATGTATATATTGTTTGGCAGATGTGTTGTGGCTGTGGCCTAGTTGGTCTTATGCTTTTTTAATCTGTTGTGGCTGCAGGTTCAAACCACGCTAGGGCCACTTCTATCCCCCTCAATATTGTGCCCACTAGTGCAGTCTGGTAAATCTAGAAAGGGAAACTGTAACCGGCCTTGGGTGAGCACTCAACTGCTCGTGCTCATGTAAGTTGGGGAACCAGCCCAGAGTCTGTTGGGTCTGCATAGTTGTGTGTTCTTGTGTGCGCCTGAGGCACTGTACTATACCTTTGGTTACATTTTGTCCTTGTGACGCTCCTTATATGGTTCCTATTGTTCTTCAGGAATCACATGCTCTCTAGGACACTTATTGTCCTATTGTCAATCCCCTTTTAGACGTAGCCATTGTTCTCTTCTTGTGTTTCCCATTGTTCCCAGTTCTGCCCCATCGTTCCATCTATATGGAGTACTGTACATAGCCCTGGATCCTAGGATCCCTCCTCACTATAAATAGGGACTCATAGCTACCTTGTACCGGCAAGTTGAGTCTCCTGTCAATCATAGTGACTTTACTCTCCATCTATTCTCTACTCTAAAGGGTGGCTACAGTGTTGCAGCACTGCAAGCGGGAACCCATCTACTTCTATCTGTCCTCTAAGTCTCTGCTGTGACTTAGAGGACAGATAGAAGTAGATGGGTTCCCACTTGCAGTGCTGCAACACTGTAGCCACCCCTTAGAGTAGAGAATAGAAGGGAGGTAAAGTCACTGTATTGACAGGAGACTCAACTTGCCGGTACAAGGTAACTACAAGTCCCTATTTATACTGGTAAGAGGATCCTAGGATCCGAGGCTGTGTACAGTGCCAGAACAATAAGCTGGAACTGGGAACAATGGGAAGACCAAGAGGGGAACAATGACTACGTCTAAAGGGGATTGACAATAGGACAATAAGTGTCCTAGGAGCATGTGATTCCTGCAGAACAAGGGGAACCATATGTAGGGCATCACAAGGATGGAATGTAGTCAAAAAGGTATAGTGCAGTGCCTCAGGCACACATAGAAAACAAATGGTACTGCAGACTCTGGGCCGGTTCCTATCTTACATGAGCGTGAGCAGTTGAATGCTCACCCAAGGCCGGTTACAGAAACTATAACTACTTGGGAACTAGATTTGGAACTAGATTTGTGAAAAAAAGAAAAGTTGACGGAAATTCGCTGTAATAAAAAATAAAAACAAAACATGACCATCATGGGCCAGCTGCCGATCACATTCTGAAATTTCAAAATCTAGTTTGATATGATGTCCACCCATACACCTGTATCTTGCCGTTTACGGCTGTTTTTGTATGGCTGTATATGGCTCACAACCCATACTGTCGATGGCTACGCAAAGAGTGTATCCAAGCTCTGACGGTACGGTACCAGCACCCGTACAAAAATAGCCATATAGCCATCAATATGGTTACAGTGCACAGCCCTACCACCGAGACAAAAGGGTTTGAGAATAGCAAGTTCCTCATTTCTCCTGGATGACACCTTATGCAATGGACTCTTCCCTAGCTCATCCTGGGCCCTTGCATCTGCGCCTCCCTCGAGAAGTACCCTAGCTACTTCAGCATGTCCTCGGAACACATCAGGAAAACTGGAATCACCAACTTTGTACAAGTCTAGTGTAAGTTACTCCAATTTTTGAAATTTTGAGCAGCTTGAGGCCCTTGAGACGCTTGTGTAGATATGCCTATATATAATGTTAGACAAAATAAACGACCTCAAATTTATGTAAATTTGCTTGAGTTATGGTAACTTTGCCTGCAACTTACAATAATTCAAATGCACCCAGCACTTGAAATTTGATTTAATTTGAGTCAATTTGTCTTTTTTTTCCCCATTTCAGTATGTGGCAACAATCTAATATTCTGTATATGAACATGCTAATACTACTCGCATGATGGGCATTTCATAGTCATCATACACCAAAACAGATTTGTTAGGCCCTGACCCTTGCCTTGCCCTCATGTGATGCCTCATAAGATCAGGGCCAACAGATGGTGACGGAGGCAGTGGGGACTTGCCATGGCACAAATGTGATCACAAGCATGAAGAAAAAAAAAACTACTCACCCAGATCATGCATAGGCAGGCCGGAAACACAGTGATGTGTGGGGGAGGTGCATGGGGCAAACACATGCAAGTGAAGATGGATGTGCATGGGCAGGTGGAGGGTGGGCATGGCGGGAGAGCAGGGGTAGGCAGGTGCACGTGGGTGATGGCGCAGAGACGTGGGTGGGCGTTCCCATGAATGAGAACAACAGAAACAAATGTAAGCACAAAGAAAAAAAGATTCATTTGGACATACACTTTTCAATCCTGAACTTGAGAGGCACTGCACTGGGCAAGGCTTCAGAGGCAAGGTGGGCGATGTGGAGGTGATGTGCATGGGCAAGCACAGGTGGGTGGAGGCAAGCAGGCATGGGCTGGAAAGCAGGGGTAGGCCTCTGCCCGCCATCACCTGCATGCACCTGCATGAGTGGGCAAGTGGGAATGTGGATGCAAACGACAAAAGCAAATGTAAGTGCAAAGAAAGAAAAGGAGTCCAAGTTCACGCACTGAATTATGTTCCTGCCACCAAGTTCATTCTTGGGTCATTTGGAAAAGCCCACCACCCTTTGAATCCTGGATGGGTGGAGCAATGCCAAAGAATGTGTCCATAGAAGGGGTTGTACTCGTCATCCTGGATATGATGGCTGTTAAGTGGGGCAGACTGCCCACACCCATTACCCGACCACTTCTTTTATTCATCTGTAGCGCAGTATCATGTGGGCATTATGTTGCAGTTAGTTGACACTGAGCACATACGAACTTTGCTCAAGTGCTTGGTAGTTTGATGCCAAGTACAGTATCTCAAAATTTGCCTGTGATGCTCCTGCGCATGATAAAGAAGATGGGAGACCACAAGTACGACGTGACTGGGATCGCCAAAAAGATCAACAATACCATGGTCAAGATCATGGAGCTCCCCATCCACAAGTGGATGCAGACTTACAAGGCCGAGTTGGAAGCCATGATTGGTGAGAAGGGTGATGGCGCAGTCAAAGTACCACAGAGAGAAGTAGCTGACAGTCGATGTCTTCGAAGCTCATTGCCATTGCTTGGCCAGACTAAACCAGAAAAGACCAGAATAGAACTGACTTGACCTGACCCGACCCTGAGGAGGTGGATGTGCACAGGCAGGGGGAGGAGGGTGTGGGCAGATGGAGGTGAGTGGGCATGGGTGGGAACCAGTGTGCATGGGCAACAGTGGGTGAGGAGGCAAACATGCAAAGAAAAAAAAAGGTCACACACTGAATTAAAATCCCACCACGAAGTTTGTTTTTGGGTTGTTTGGAAAAGCCTGCATGCTTTTCAATTCTAGACAGGCAATGGAGGCACTGGGCAAGAGACCATAGGGGAGGCAGGCGAGGAGGAGTTAACAAGGGTGAGCAGAGCCAGAAGGGAGGGGCCAGAGGTAAGATCGGTGAGAGGCGGAATGGGCAAAGACGAAAGACGAAGGCAAGACAAATGAAACATGTTTGGTCATGTTTGGTTGTGGCTGACAGGTGCTCCGATCCAGGCCATAAAACCGCTAAGTCACAGAGGGGGAAAAAAAGGCCCTTCTATGGTTTGAACTGGCGGACCTCCACAATGGTGACTAAAATAGAAAAAAAAGTGCATTACCAACTAGGCTAAAATGACAACATTTCTTAGTGTGCATATACATATAAGTAACATACAGTTTTCCTGCTATCAGGAACATGGCATGGAACTATGGAATGTTGTGCCCAGCCCTGGATGGGCTGACACACCACTTACCCAGTGCTACCAAGTGTACATCTCATTCCTTGCTTTGGACCAGTAGCACTGGCTAGTTGGATGAGTGGCAACATCTTAGATGAGTGTACCTTCTTTCTTAACAATTCACTGATAGACACCTATTTCAACACATCATGCATTGTCAAGAATATAGATTTCCTCATGTCTTAGATACATTCTAATTAGGCCAACTTTGTACAAGTCTAGTGTAAGTTACTCCAATTTTTGAAATTTTGAGCAGCTTGAGGCCCTTGAGACGCTTGTGTAGATATGCCTATATATTGACATGTCAGCCCTAATAAATTTGTGTAGAGTTGCGTAGAGTTGCTAAATTGACATGTCGGCCTAACAAATTTGTCTAGTGTTGTGTAGAGTTACTAAATTATGCTATATTAACGTTGACTTAAGTGGTTGGATAAATTTAGTCAAATTTGGTGATTCTGGTTCTAGCTCAGTTAAGCTGGACAAATGGAGATAGCAGTAAGGCCCCTCAGATCCCTGATCTCAATGAGTCGAGCCAGTGTCAAGCCCATGCATGGCATGGTAGTGTAGCAATCTTTCTATAATTCCTGAAATGCGTGTGCACGCATTTTGAGAACACACTACGCGACTACGCAAGTCTGCCACTACCACAATGTGTCATCTGTCACCACCAAGGGTTTGACAGCAACAAAAGACTATAGCTAAGTCTCTGCTGTGACTTAGAAGACAGATAGAGTAGTCTGGGTTCCCACTTGCAGTGCTGCAACACTGTAGCCACCCCTTAGAATAGAGAAAATAGAGAGTAAAGTCACTGTGATTGACAGGAGACTCAACTTGCTGGTACAAGGTAGCTGGGAGTCCCTATTTATACTAAGGAGGGATCCTAGGATCCGAGGCTGTGTATGGTACTCCATATGGATGAAACAATAGGGCCAGACTGGGGACAATGGGAAACACAAGAAGGGAACAATGGCTACGTCTAAAGGGGTTTATCAATAGGACAGTAAGTGTCCTAGGGAGCATGTGATTCCTGAAGAACAATAGGAACCATATGTAGGAGCGTCACAAGGACGAAATGTAACCAAAGGTATAGTACAGTGTCTCAGGCACACACAAGAACAAATGATACTGCAGACTCTGGGCCGGTTCCCCAACTTACATGAGCACGAGCAGTTGAATGCTCACCCACGGCCGGTTACATCACCCTCCCACTAGAAAGGACGTCCTCATCCGTTCTTCAGTGCTGATCGTCGTGCTAGCTGGGGTTTGAAGTCATCTACCCCGATGTGCTTGACCTTGTCTGCGACTTGCGTGGCGATGAGGCGCTCCTCGGAGGCGTTCTTGGCCTGAACAACGGCCCGGTGATTTGCCTCCAACCACTTGATCTCCCGACTGATCCTGTCCCCCTCCTGGTCATATCGGCGGTAGCAGAGGACCTCCGCGTGGATGGTCCAGTCATCGAGCTCAACGAGGGCCTCCTCGAGGGCCCAGTAGTCGACCTGATCACCCCAGAGTCATGCCCTGAACCAGTGTGGGATGGGCTTGAGGGGGTAGTTGCGCGTGTCCTGCCTGGCGTATAACTCCACAATATGTGTGTCAGCTGTACTCATGGCTCCCGTGGGGAGCCCCGCAACCCACCCGTTGTCCAGCTGTTTGATGAAATGGGCGAACTGCTTGCCCTGCTCGGTTGGGATGGTGAGGTCTGGGAGGCGGCCGTCGTTCTCCACGTAGCCGTCTGGACACTCCATCGGCTCCTCGAGAACCTTGACGCGCTCCTTGAGGAGGAGGCACTCTTGGTTGGTGTTGTTGAGCTCTCGTCTGAGAGCGCTGAGCTGGAGGTGGGTGTCGTGCGTCCGCTGCTGGATGGTGACGGCGAGGCCCTTGGCGAGCTTCTGTAACTGGGCAGCGGTGAGGTGCGCATGGCCGTCAATGACGGCCGATACGGTGGAGGGGGAGAGGGGTCCCTCCCAGTGGTCGTTGGTCTCCAGGTCACGGAACGCACCTGGGATAGGGATATGGCCAGGGGCGAGGGTGAAGGCGGGGATGGAGAGAGGCTCTGGGGTGGCCCCAGCGGTCGCTGGTACAGATCCCTCCTCTCCTGGATGCTCAAGTTCCATCGGCTCAAGGCTTCTGGGGAGACAGGGTGCTGGGACTGGGAGTGGGGACGTAGTAGACGATGGTGCAGACATGCTAGTTCTTCTGCTGTGAGGGCAATGATGGGCGAAGTGGATGTGGAAGCTGTGGAAGCTGCTGCTTTTGCCGGGGGTTTCTGCTTCCCTTTTATGCTGTTCAAGGGCCGGCGCTTATGATACTCCTGAAGGAGATCCGGGGCAAACACTTGGTCAGCTGGTTCCCAAGTGTTGTCACTTTTGGGGTAGCCCTGCCACTTTATCAAATATTGGAGCTTCCTTTGCCTTTCATAGAACTGATGGTTTCTGATCTGATCCACTTCGTATTGTTCTTCTTCTCCCACAAGATCAGGTGGCGGTCGGGAGAAGTTTGGGCCATGTGCACTCGTTTCTCTATATGGGGTAAGAAGGCCAGCATGAAACATGTTGTGGATCTGCCATGAGGCAGGGATGTCCAGCAGATAAGCAACC
>QLOT01004553.1:0-15146 GCA_003313875.1 Russula aff. compacta | reverse complement strand
GTCTTCTAAGTCACAGCAGAGACTTAGCTATAGTCTATTGTTGCTGTCAAACCCTTGGCGGTGACAGTTCAACACCCTTCGTTCTGCAGCTGTGGGTGGGCCTGTCATCTTAATCAACCATTCTAAATGGCATTCCGACATCATCATTCTCCTCCACGATGCCCCTCCCTCTCTTATTCTGACAAGTGACAATTTCTATGACTATGCAAAAAGATTGCATGACAAGTTACTGGCTGCACGGAATGAGGACCTAGACTCTAAAGAATACGAGGACACTTTGGATTATGTACTCGAGCAGCTCTATGATCTTGTCGGCCATCCAGTGATCGAGAGACTCCGCAAGTTGAACGTCCCAGAACAGTCCCATGTTTGGTGGTGCCCGACGTCTGTATTCTGCTCCCTTCCTCTCCACGCCATGGGCCCAATTCGATCAGATGGTCCTACAAAGCTGTACTTCTAAGACCTATACATCCCTTCATATACTCCGACTCTCTCTGCACTTATAGAATCACGTAAACCGAGCACGCAACCATCAGATACACCTTCTATGCTGCTTGTGGTACAGCCTGATGCTCAGATGCCAAGTTCGTTGCGAGAGATGCACATCGTCCGGACTGCTTGCCCATTAGTAGAAACACTGTTTCAGAAGAAGGCGACACCTATATCCACACTCCAGCATCTCGAGCATCACCGGTTTGCTCACATTTCTTGTCGTGGCATACTCGAAAGCGGAAAGCCCTTCGACGCATTTTTCAAGCTTTACAAAGGTTCACGCCTGACGCTATTGGACATCGTACGATCACGACTTCCCAATGCCGAATTTGCATTCCTTTCTGCTTGTCATACAGCCGAGATCACAGAGAATAGCATTGTGAATGAGGGACTGCATCTTGCTGCGGCGGTTCAATACAGCGGATTCCGGAGCGTGGTCAGGACAATGTGGGCAATGGCGGACATCGACGGACCAGTCCTCGCTGAAAGCTTTTACGAGTCAGTGTTCTTGGATAAATGGCAAGAGGTACCATATCACGAGAGAACAGCCGAAGCACTTCAGGATGCTGTGAGGAATCTAAGAAGGACGAGAAAGATGATGCTGGAGTGGTGGGTGAATTATGTGCACTATGGGGCGTGATTCAGGGATGTCCCTTGGTGATCTTGGTACGTGGTTATACATATTAGAATGTTTTCTCAGTTCTCACTAGTCGTCTGTGGGAAGGCAGGTATGAGGAAATTGGATCACAGAGACGCCGAAGAGGTGCAGGCGATGGAAGGTGTGTACCTGCGCTGGCCCGCGCACTGCATTGATGGAGATCACCGGGTGTACGATGCGTTGCGCAATCATGGCCACTGGATTTCTTTTTACATGTTCACATTCTTAGGATTTTATTTCCGCAACTACTTAGCGATAGGGGACCCAAGGACTATCACAGCGGTGCCCCATTTGAGTGAGACGATTAGATTAGATCAAGCGCCACCGCCAGTTTTCTCCCATCGATATCGGCGCACGCAACTTCGCACCGTCTGCTGGCATTTTTCTTACTTCGTCCTCCCTTTTGCCTTCCTGCTCCATTACTCTGTCGTGCGCCCATCCTTGGCTATACAGTTCTATTTCCACGTGGTTCACTTGTTCAATGCAGTGTGATTGAATGTGAGAGAGTGGGCGTTGGTCACGCATAATCCAGGCGGACAGTCCGGTCCGAGCCATGAACGGCGGAAAACGGACCAGGGTAGGGGGCGCCTCTTCCCTTCTTCAGCGCCTAGGGCCCAACCTCAAGTCTGCGAAGACGTACGCCCTCGCCTTCACCCCGTTCACTGGCCTGGTTTTGGTCTTATCCTGCCCCTTTGCCGTCTACTCGTGCCTTGCCGTCTTCATCAATCACGTTTCAGTCAGGTCCAGACTGGGGTGTTTCAAGCATACCTTCTCTTGTCGCAGTCATGACTCGATGGAAAATCTAAACAAACGGAATATAAGAAAACAGGGATTTTGGCAAGGGACGAACGGTTTCTCATGCGGCGTTCGTATGTTTCTCTCGAAATTACTTGCGGCTGATATGTACCATATCGCGGTGCATGAACACTTAATCACTGACAGTCGAGTCCCTCTATATGCCTGGATGTTCTATTATCCCACCATATACTTATATTCTTGCAGCAGGAGTGGCACGCAAGTCCACCGCATCATGCTCTTTAAACCCCATCTGCCTCGCCATTGCTCACAATGACTCGCTCCGTGCTGCTGCCCACCCACTGCACACCCATAAACCTGAGCCTGAGCCGCTCCGGCATGCTTGGTGACTCGATGAGGCCAGCAGGGTTTGTCGTGAGACAGATGCGCTGGAACGCGGAGAACACGACCCGTCACGCGATATCTATCTTCACGAATGCTGGCGACGCATTGACGAGCCCGATCACTACCGCAAGTGGGCCCTCGCGAAGAGTATGCGCAACGGGAAGCTACACACCGAGCGCTCAACTGTTGTCAGGGTCTTCTCGAGGGCTGGAGGGATATATATCACTAAATGGTGGTATAGCTCGGGGTGGGGGGCTCGGCATACTCTTTTGCATGGAGAGAGGTAATAAATGGTGTCAGTTTGACGTGGTCGGACTCGAGTATCGTCTCTTGAAGCGCTAAGAAAGACTTGCTGAACAAGACTACCGTAGTCCGAACAAACCACAGCTTGGATCCCCCTAGCATTACATTAACTTGTCAGCGCCCTGGTGACAGCCGCGAAGGGTTCCCATTTCCCGTTCTCTTCCGACTCACCTATCGATTTTTCTCCTGTGCTCGCCTTTGTATTTCTGAGAAGGGAGGACCGGGGCAAAGAACGAGCGAAGACATCAGTGACAGAACTGCAAAAGAATGGTATAGGATTTTACAGGGTTACAGGAATTCTTCGTAGTCTAACAGCGAACCATTCGTATCAACTAGGAGTATAAAAGTGACTTGAACAGCCGATCCTGGTGTTCTCTGAGGATCTCATCATGCTCCATTGCCCCAGTCACTTCACGAATAAATGATGAAATATGGAACGGATATCTCAGGCCAGGTCCTTCTTTTCCAGCCCAGTCAAAATCAATGAACCGAAGCCGCCTAGCTATCGGCCCTGGTCCATCAGCGAGCATGATATTTGGCCTCCGAAGGTCTCCAAAGAGAAACCCGCCACTCATTAGCACGTCCAGAGCGCGTTTGATCCCGTTCATCACATCATCTGGTAGCTTTTCCGGATACAACGTGTGCAGTGTGTCGCCAACCACATAGTCCATGATCAATAATTTCACGTCGTTGTAGACGGGGCCCAATGGTTCGAAATGATTCAGCATCGGGGCTAGTTCATGCTTTGCCATCCATTCATGCGCTTCCTTGCCGTAACGCCCGACAAACTTGACCACAATCGTTTCCGAAGTATCCTGCCGAATCGCCTTGAAAGTAACACATCGTGGGTCCTGTTCGAGTGGTGCTACGTAGGTGAAGTTCACGACACTTCCCGTAATGGCATCATGGAACGAAGAAATGGCAGGGCAGAAGCGTGGATGAAGATGGCCGGGAATAACGTCGGGACTTTTCAGCATTCCATAGTAGGCCTTGAGATCGTCTATTCCCTGTCTCAGGGCGTACAATAAGCGCCCGACAACAACGACTTGATCGTCGTCTAGAATGCGGCTGCATCCGAGCCATTGGAACGAGGAAAGCCGTTGGACTATCACACGGGATGTGATCACCCCGCCCATTATAACCATCCAAGGTCCGGCTAATCCAACGATGAAAGCAGGGCAACATGAGTTATCGCGTACTTTAGACCGCTGAGAGGAAGTAACATAATCAATGGGAGGGGTCATCTGTTGAACAAGTCTAACTCACTTCTTCCATACAGTACAGTCGGGCGTAGGAGAAGGAAGCTTGAATCGAAGGATCACAGTCACCCTGCCCGATCTCGCCTTTCATGTCACAGATGATTGGAACTGCATTGATATACCACCTTGTTGGATGAACCGAGACCAAACCCGGGCAAGTCCCGTCCGAATTCATGAAGCGGTCGAATGCTACACCGAGAATTTCGGCCAATATTACGTTTAACTCGGGATCGCGAGGTGACCCCTCCGGCATGATGGGTGAGACATGACGCAGGAGTCTGGCCGTCAACCGGAGGATATCCACAGGGACATCTACCGCAGGGTCTCGTGCGCGCATAGAGAACTTCCCGAAGGCAGGATGGTAAAGTTCGATTGGAGGGGCAGAGGTAGCTGTATATTCAGTGTCACTGAAGCGCCCATCTAGGATAGCGGTCTGAGACGCTTGTATGCTGTTGTATTCTGTAGACCTGGCGGCATTAGAAGGCGTTGGACCCTCCACCACACTCGTCACCAACTTCGAATAGGCTACAAAACGTTAGAGAATGAACGAAGAACATCGTTATGGGAGACGCACATTGTTCCAACTGACGAAGGGCATCACGGACTTCACTATTCTCGTCACGCTGTGGAGATTGTGGAGCGCCGGCTGGTACCTGCAGGCGAGTAAAGAGTGTTGTCTCTGGGAGTGTTGAAGCTGATGGTACTGCAAAGACCTCGCGCATGGTGTCATGGGGTTGGCAGGGCGTTGCAAACTCAAGAAGGGGGCGTTTTATCAGAATTTCTTTAATGTCATGGAGGTCGACGAGCTCCGGATCCTTTGGCTATGGCCACATTAGTACGATAGCGAGGCTGTAAATGACGATCTGACATACCTTGTAGACGATGGCACCTTTGACGCCCTCTGCAGAGTGTTTAGCAACCAACGCATTTTGTAGATCGCCAACTACACCGCCTTCAATATCAACTTCTACAGAGGTGCGGAGATAAAAGTCAGGTATGGATGAGCCTAAGTATTCTCGGCGAGCGATGAAGTAAACCGTGACCATGTTGATGTTGATAGATAACCCCAGACCCAAGGTTTTTGTTTTTTTTCTGAAGGCACATCACGTGCCTGAGTACGTCACACAAAAGGGCTTGCCACACGCCACACTCGAAACAAAATCACGGTGGCGAGTGGCGAACCATCGGTGGAATTCAAAGACGCAGGGGAGAGGTGCGCTCACAAGCGAGTGGAAACGTGGTGACGAGTCACAAGAGCAAGACGACGCTCGTGTTGTACTGGCCTTGCAAAGGCCCTTTAAACCGTACTTACACCGGACCTAGCCTCGGATTGGAGCGGATCAGCCGTAGCGGAGCGCCCGCAAGCCGCAAGCAAAAACGGACTTCGAACCACGCCACGTTTGCCACATGAATCGATACGGAATCGCTACAGTACAAGGACTGTGGCTGATGATGGACCTGGATTTCGGTTCATTGATTTGGACTGGACTGGAAAACACCTTTGAGATATCGGCTATATGATCGAATTCTGAGAGAACACCAGGATCATCTGATCTTCGAACCACTTTGGTGACGGCCATAGAAAATTTATTTCTATTTGATACGAATGGTTCGCTGTCAGACCACAAAGTAATATCGTATCCCTTTCATTTATTTAGTGGTGTTACAGAGTTGAGATGGGTACTGGGGAGCGAGAAGCATCGACTTGAGGCAAAGTGGGAGCGGGGAGGTGGGCGGCGTCGTCATCAATGAGCAAAAGCATGATCAATCTGAACGTAAAAACCTTTTGATTTCTCATTCAAATCCGCTTCATTTCCCTCTAGGCCATGAAGCCGGAGACTCCTCTCACTTCTTGAGCTAGTTGTGAAGGTGTGAGGGTGTTGACCCCACCCAACAGCGTCCCGTCACGATGATACTCATTCTACACCGCCTCTACCCAAATCCTCCCGTCGTTCATGCAATCGAATCTGGGACACCCGGACCAGGGCTGACATCTGAGGAAGGTCTCCTCGCAGGCTACATCGAGTTCATTGTACTATATTCCATGCAGCACTACGACTACGGCACATGAACACAGGAACTGTCCTCATATGAAATTACCACTACCAGTTCCTATGACCAGATTCAGTCTGCTGCTTATGTGGGGCAAAGTTAACGCATACCCCGAAAGGTTTGTACACAATCGCTAAGAAGCCACAAAGGAGAAGGGAGTGCTCCGTGCCCGTGTCAGTTTTTGACTTAACTCCGTGCAATATTTTTCCCCTTCCTGGGCATGAACTTTCAAGCAGAAGGTGCAGTTGTTCCGGACCGCATGGCTCGTCAAAGCTGACAAGTATTGTTTGCGAATACTCGAGGGGTCGATGAGCGCGCCCGTATAGCTCCGCGTCATCTGTGTGATCTGTATCGACAATAGGTCAAACAACCACGGGGGAAGAGCTGGGTACTCTTCGGCAGGGTTTAATGTCTTTCCAGTTGGTCGGGGATTGATCGACGAGGACTGGGGGGGTTGAGACCGCCGAGGTTGGGGGGGTTGAGACTTCGACAAGGGACAACCGATCCAGATTTTTGATGTGTTATTACGTACATCGAGATATGATTCGAGGCACGAGACGAGGGAGTCTCTACAGACCTTTCGAAAGCGGGCGAGGTCTCGTAGTGCCCAACCTTCCATCAATGACAGTTCATCCCCAATAAAATCAAACGTCATGTTGTAATTCAGAGTTTCACGAGCGGCACTGTCCCTTTCTATAGGGAGATTGTTGCTGCTAGCAATGGCATAGGCACGGAAGAGCTGGTTCCCATATTGCTCAGAAAAGGTTCTGCGGCTAATCTCGGCGCGGATGGCGGACTCGACGGCAGACATTTCGTACTTCTGGGCAACTGCGAGCAGAGCCAGAATTCTGTCATATGAGACAGGTATATCTGGAGAAATTGGGTACAGCATCGTGATGAGAGCTCGAACCAACCCTGCGTCTTCAGAAATGCGGACCACGACTCCCGCTGGCAATACCACCCGTTTGTCCCTCGCGCGCCCCCGTTTTTCCAACAACGTCTGACACTCCCTCGATATCAGGATCTGTCGATACTGCTTCGCGAAGCAAATTAAGGAGAGGATAGTTACGTACCACAGCGCAAGCTTTGGGGAGAAAGCGCGGAGCCAGCATCGGTAATATTGTTATCATCTCATGTGATCAGATGAACCGCCACCAACAAAAATTTGTCGCAGCCTGCCGCAATCGCAGATGCGCCTCCTGCCATGCGCCCACCTACTGACAGGGAAACACCAATCCGATTATGGAACTTCCTTGCCCCACATGTGCGGGAAGCTGCGCGCCGTTTCATTATAGTAAAACTACGCAGATGCAGTGCCGTCGGCGCTTGCCTTGCCACAATCAGGTGCCACATACCTGTACTCCCTGGCTTTCGGTGATAGATTTATATCAAGCGAGTCAAGGAAACCATATCTAAAGCTCCCATTCTCCAACATGCCCACAGTAGACGAATCCTCCATGAACTTATTATTCGACTACCCCGGCGCCGATTTCATTCTTCGCTCTAATGACTCCCACCATTTCCGAGTCCTCAAGTGCTACATTGCCGGCAGCTCTCCGGTACTCGCTGAGCTTATACAGAAGGCCTTGGTTCCCCCCGATGTCGCCCATGTTGAACCATCTCCGCTTCCGGTGATTCAGCTACCAGAAAGCGGAGCAATTCTTCATAGCCTTCTCACTTTCGTCTTTCCCGTGACCCCTATCATACCACCCACCACTGAAAGAATAATGGAACTCCTCTCTGTGGCCCAGAAGTATCATATGGGCTCGACACTCGCCGACATCCGGAACACCATCGCTCGAGAGAGTCCACTATCCGCTCGTCCAGAGACTTCGTTCTACACCTATGCCCTCGCACAACAATATGGTGTTCGCCAAGAGGCGCTTCAGGCCGCACGAATTGCTATATTGAACTACCGGATGACCATCGAGGATTTAGATGATAAGCTTGGCATTGTTCCAGGTGCTTCTCTCTATGACCTGTGGAAGTATCACGAAAGAGTTCGGGCGATCCTTGCGTCCGACCTTCAGGACTTTAGCGCGTCCGGTGCGCGGGGCACGCTAACAGGTTTCCGCTGTGGCAACTTCAGCTCTTCCCCCCTTATCTCGGACATCCCAAGCTGGCTTGATGACTACATCAAGTCCATAGCAGTGGCCCCTCACCTCTTCGATCCTTTTGAACTCAACTCTGTCCTAGCACTCCACATTAAGCGCCCATTTTCGTTTGGGGAAGATAATCAGGCATGCCCATGTGCGTCCATACCCAGCCAAACCATGCGCAATTTTTGGGCAGCGTTGGGCTCTGTTGTCCACGGTAGTTTTGAAAAGGTGAGTTGATCCGAGTCGGTGTCACGGAGCTCTCTACCTACGAGGTTGAACGCTTCATTAGGCAGAGTCCGCTCTATCCCTCGTGCAGGAACGAGAGGATTCCCAAGCCAAAATTAATACCACCGCAGCTCCATCGGAAATACCACCTGAACGCTCTGAACCTTTGGACATGGCCGCCGATGCGAATCTTATAATTCAGTCCTCTGACCTTCTCAACTTTCGCATCCATAAATCAGTACTTGGCGCGACTTCACCATTCTTCAGAGATCTACTATCTCTTCCCCAGCCTTCCGACGGTGAAACGATCGATGGGCTTCCTGTGGTCAAACTTCCTGAAGAAGCAGAATTACTGCATAGTCTTGTCTCGATGCTTTATCCTGTCGATCTGACCATACCAAAGTCTTATGACAGGGTGTTATATTTGCTCGCTGCTTGTCAAAAATACGACATGGTCTCTGTTCAGTCCTTCATCCGTGCCCACAGGGGTTTTCCTTCGCCGCCACGCGGCGCCGACATCTTCAGTGCATACACTATCGCAAGCAGCAAGGGGCTCATCCCAGAAATGCAAAGCATAGCTTGTTTGACCTTGGGTTATCCCATGACTTTTGAAACCATTGGAGAAGGGCTGCCATTGTTTGAAAGTTGGGCGTTGCGTGACCTTGCGAGCTACCGCAAGCGCTGCAGAGACAGCCTCGTTGCGTGCTTCCAGCCATTCCTTGAAGTCAAAGCTCCGGGGCCTTCGACCATTTGGGTTGGTTGTCCCGAAGTGTCGGGCAGAAATCGTCGGAGCCTACTCCAACCAGCTGTTCTCCCAAATTGGTTATCTCAACTTTTCTCAGGAACTATCAACAACTTGAAACGGCACGGATTCACCCAACCGCTCACGACGCCCTCGAGCTTGCGCTCGGAGTACTTGGCGGCTCTCCAAACTCATGAAGACTGTCTTTTCTGCCTCCGCGTGCATGCGAAGCATGACTCGACATTCTTTGCGCAGCTCGAGAACAAGATGGGGGAGGCACGAGACAAGGTCCAGCTCACGGACACTAAGATACATCCTCAAGTACTAGGAGATGACGAGTCATCTCCCATAGGTTTGTGGCGATAGTGGCTCACGATCGGTTTCAACTTACCCAGGTCCTAGAACCTTTTGTAACCAACTGAGTTGTAGAGGCTCCCTTGCACGATCGTCTGGTGGCACTAGAGCACTCGCAAGGTAATCACCACAAACAAAGTGGCATCTATCGCCGATGCATAAGTATATAGGTATATGAATTCGCAGCAAGTTTATTTGGTTTTTCAGGGTGACACATCCGACCTTGTACGTTACAGTTTGGTTTGTTACGGACTCCTATGTGGCGCTATATACCGACGGGCTGCTTGGCCCCCGATCTCTTCAAATATGACAGCTTTTCTACTTCCGTCCATTAACCTGCCAGCTTGAAGATTCACGCTGCGCTATGACTGAGCTTGCAGAGTGGTCGATTGGACAACAATTTGAAGTCGACGCTTGGGGGGTAGGCGCTGCGAGACCTTGCGCGCTTCCGCAGGCGCCGTCGAGACCGTCTTATCTCGTGCCTTGAGCCGCTGCTCGATTCTCGCTCGCCGGCATCCGATATCTGGGCGGGTTGCCAGAACCTCCCTAGGGCACCTTTGCATGGTGGCTGCATTATGCGGCTTTCGAAAGTTACGAACCACGTTCACCAACTGTCTCCTGAAACCTTTGAGTCTTCGTGCCGAGTACTTTGGCGGCTCTCCAATCTCATGTCGGCTCAGACGAGCCGCGCCCTTTTGCTCGAAAGTGCACATCATGCACGGAGAGATGTTCTGTGTCCAAGTTTAGGGAAAAAGCTAAGCTGGAAGATGCGCTGGATGAAGTGAGTGTTGCTCTGAATCTCGTTTCTTTTTTTTTTTTGATTCACCGCTTGGAGGAGTCTTTATCGGAGTATTGCGGGTTAGGCTCCCTTCAATGTTGACTTGGGCATCCTGGAGGCTGCATCCAGCAGGCTGGGTGTTGGTTGAATGATAACGATGACCCTAGCTATAGGTCTGTCTTGGAACTTGGATCGCATGGGCGTTCTCTGGGACAAAAGTGGGGATTGCGGACGGCATCGTCGCCCTATCCCAGACATCACATTGATCACCCCGATAGGCCGACGACGAGACTGTCTTCGTTCTTGGCTGATCATACAGACACCTCCGACGAGAATGGGAGCACCGTTCATGTAGTAATATTCAGCGTGACCGTATTTCTAAAGAGCGCAGCAGTGGGGTCATTCACTTGTTCTCGAGTATGTTTCGACGCTTCGAATGGTGCCTCGTTGGACGAGCGTGAACATCCGCGCAAGTCAACGACGAGGAAAAAACAGCCCGAGAACAGGATCTGTCCTCACATCAGATTGAGACGGACTAGACTTATTCATCCATCATCTTGGATCTATCCAAGTGGTGGTATCACTGCCACATCCTCTTATGAAAGGTTTTGTAGCGCGTACTTCGTATGGACTGGGATGCAATATCTAGATCAAGCGCATGTTTTGTCTCGTTTTGATTAAAGACAGAGATGCGCTCGAAAAACAAAGTGGTAAAAAGTCTTGCATGGCAGTCTGGCGGTGAAATTCTGAGACAAGACAAGTCTAGGCGCAAGACTAAGGATGTAATTACTCTGTTCTGGTTTTTGGGGCGCTATACGCCCCTGTCATGTGTACGAGTCCAAGGAAGTCAAGATTACGTGCAGGACACTAGGAACAGATGGTATGCACAACAGCATAGTAGATCTTCGAGCCGGCATAACAACATCCCCACTGATAATGGGTGTAGGGAGCTCCCACCCATTTGATATTTGAAACAGAAGGTATGAAGGCACATTTTCTTGGCCGTCTTTAGAGACTGCCACAAAAAGTAAACTTGGTGTGTTGGTGAGACAATCGCCGAGCTTGGCAGCACGCGCGATGTAGTCGATCTCCCATCTCCCATAGAACAAGCGCATACGGCATATCGTGCGCACTTTGGACTTCAATTTTTTCATGGGCACTGAACTATGTTGGGCATATGCTACTAATTTCCGTTCGAATTCAGGCTGCTCTGATAAAGGCTTTTTTCCTTTATAATCAGATTGTCCAAACACGGGAAGCGGGCCGATTGCCCCACTCGATTCAGACCCTCCCTTACCTTACGGAAGTACCCAACGGAATTTTCCTTTCCTAGACTTTCCTTTTTATCTTTCTTGTTACCGCCTCTTCTTTCTTCGGCCGCTCTATCGGTGAGTGCCACCTGGCAGCCGAGTCCAATGGCCTTCCCTCAGGGCACTTCTGACACCTCCCCGATAAGAGAATCGTCGACACGTTGTCGAAGCAAGGCAAGGAGAGGAAAGGTAATGTATTACAGTAGGGGCGGAGAAAGCCATTTATCGTCACATGTCCCGCAGCCAGCCGCAGCCGCAACCACACTGTGCACCCACCTACTGGCAAAGGAATCCCCGTATGTCGCTATCTGATATAGAAACTCCTCTTCCACACGTACTGCAGACTGCGCACTGTTTCGTTAAGACTGCGCAGATGCGGAGACACCGGCGCCTTCCTTGCAAATATTAGGTACCACATTCATGCACAGCCGGGTCTTCTGGAATAGATTTATATCGCGCAAGACTATCTACAGCTCCTCTTCAACCAGTCTCCAACATGCTCACGTCAGACGAACTCCCCACGAACTTACTAGTCGACTTTCCCGGCGCCGATCTCATCCTTCGATCCAGTGACTCCTGCACTTTCCGAGTTCCAAAGTGCTACATCGTCAATAGCTCCCCAGTACTTGCTGAGCTTATACGAAAGGCATTGGTTCCCACCAATGTCGTCCACATTGACTCATCATCGCTTCCGGTGGTTCAGCTACCAGAAAGTGGAGGAATTGTTCATAGCCTCCTCACTTTCGTCTTCCCCCGAACCCCCATCATGCCACCCACCACTGAATCGACCATGGAACTCCTCTTTGTGGCCCAAAAGTATCAGATGACCTCGGTGCTATCCCACATCCGCGGCATCATCGCTCGAGAGTGTCTACTATCTAGTTATCCGGACTCCTCATTCTACGCCTATTCCCTTGCACAGAAATATGGACTTCGCCAAGAAGCGCTTCAGGCCGCGCAGATTATTATATCGAACTACCCGACGACCATTGATGAGTTGGACGATAAGCTTGACATTGTTTCCGGCGCATCACTTTATGAACTTTGGAAGTATCACGAAAGAGTTCGGGCGATTCTTAAATCCGATCTTAAAGAGTTTAGGGCGTCCAGTGCGCGCGGCACACTGACAGGTTTATATTGTGGGCGGTCCAGCTCCTCTGTCCATACCTCGAACCTCCCGAGGTGGCTTGATGACTACATCAAGTCCATAGCGGGAGCCCCTCATCTCTTCGAACCAGCGGGACTAAACACTGCCCTAGCACACCACATTACGCTCCTGCATACGAATATGAATAAAAAGAATGAATGCACATGTGCGACCATATCCCGCCAAACCATGCACAACTTTTGGGTAGCCTTGAGCTCCGCTGTCCGTGATAGTTTTGAAAAGGTGAGTTGATTGATCCCATGGAGCTGTCTACGAGGTTGAACGTTTCATAGGCAGAGTCAGCTCTATCTCTCGTGCAGGAACGAGAGGGCCCTCAAGCGCAAATAAATACCACCGCGACTCCGCCCGAGGTTCCATCTGAACCTTTGGACATTCCCGATGCAAATCTCATAATTCGGTCATCCGACCTTGTCAACTTTCGTATCCACAAATCAGTACTGGCCTTGACCTCACCATTCTTCAGAGATCTACTATCTCTTCCTCAGCCTTCTGACGGTGAAACGATCGACGGGCTTCCCGTGATTCAACTCTCTGAAGACGCCGAATTGCTACATAGTCTCGTCTCGATGCTTTACCCCGTCGATCCCGTCATCCCAAAGTCTTATGACAAAGTGCTATATTTGCTCACTGCTTGTCAAAAATACGACATGGTCTCAGTTCAGTCCTCCATCCGTGCCCACAGGGGATTTCCTTCGTGGCCAAGCGGAGCCAGCATTTTCAATGCCTACGCAATCGCAAGCAGCAAAGGTCTCATTCCGGAAATGGAAAGCACGGCTCGTCTGAGCTTGGATTATCCCATGACTTTTGAGACCCTTGGAGAAGGGCTGCGATTGTTTGAGGATTGGGCGTTGCGGGACCTTGCTCGCTTCCGCAAGCGGTGCAGAGACAACCTTGTCGCGTGCCTCGAGTTATTCCTCGAAGTCGACGCTCAGAGGTTTTCGAGCTTTGGGGATTGTTGTCCCGATGCTTGGCTTATTGGTTGTTCGGTCTCGCCGCAACCAAATGCTCTCCCGAACTGGATATCTCAACTCTTCGCACAAAATATCGACAGCTTGAAACAGCAAGTGTTCACCCGGCCAATTACGACCCCTTCAAGCGTACGCTCCGAGTACTTGGTGGCTCTCGAAACTTATGGAATCTGCAGTTTCTGCAAGCGGACGCACGTGACGGATGGTTTGACATTTTGTTCGCAGCTCGAGAACAAGATGGCGCAGGCACTAAACAAGGCCCAGTTCTGGGACACTAGCATACACCCTCAGTTACCGGAAGATGACAAGTAACCTCCTATGGGTACGCGGTGGGAGTGGCTTATGATCGGTTTCAACTTACGCAAGTCCTAGGGGTTTTTGGCATCTATGAATGACGCCGAGTTGTAGAGGTCACCTCGCGCGATGGTCTGGTGGCAATGTAACATTCAGAGAGGTAATTGTCACAAGCAGAGTGGCATCCGTCGCTGACTCATGTGCGTAGGTGAGAATCTGCAACCACTCTATTTAGTTTTACAGAGTGGAACGCTCGACTTTATACATTTGTAGTTTGGTTCATTGTGGACTCCCATATGGCACTACAGTACCTCCACTGCTTGCCGCCGATCTCTTCAGCATGACAGCTTTTCTACTTCCACATGTCATCGACTAGCTTAGGTGGATATACAGTATGGGAGTATTCGGGCCGGAGGTGTCCATATGGACGATAGTTGGCGTCATCACAAACATGAACCACAAGCACATTATCATCACTCACATTTTAGTCGGCGCTCGATGTGTCGTCTCTGGATACTAGACGGACAGATCTGAATGGGATGAGATGGGACTCAGGTAGGAATTAGACGGCTTGCGTTCGCGTTCTCGACATAATGAGGGACAACAGGAGCATTTCCAGCATGGCGCTTAATCCGCAACCACCACCCCAACTAACCCTAACCCCTGAGCCCCCCCCTCCAATCCCACCTCCTGACAAACCCCCCGACCCCTCATTGTCTATACTATATCCTGAGAGGACCCCGTACAGAGCCCCTGACAACCCCTTTAGAAACCCCCTACCAGAAGTGAGCAAGGTAGCGCGTCAGCGCACCCTCAAGGACGTTACCACGAGCCTGAGGCTCCCCTTCATGTATGAGGGTGGAGGGTCTTTCCTGTTCAGAGGCGACGAAGTCGGCTCCACTGTCTCAGCTGAAACCTTTGATGCAGCAGCACTGACCATCATTGCAGCCCTAGAACGGGGCTACTACCCAACCAAAGACCCCACTCCGCTTGGCCCCAGTGAATGGGCCCAACTCTCATGCTCCTTAATTGCTGCCATTGGTCGAGGCTACCACCGCCAAGAAACCTTTGGCAAAGAATCCACCCTTGAAAAGGTACGTAATGAGGCAACAGATACTGACCCCATCTCGTCATCCTATCCCACCCTCTTTCACCGCCTGGCTGCGACAGCAGCTCATGTCGAACACTGTGTCAGTCCAGACATAGAGGACTACCGGGACTGGTACTTTGACCTCAGACTGCGAGCTGAAAAAGAAATCGCAAAAATTGCCACTGCTGACGTTGAAGAAAGGTGGCATGAATGG
>QLOT01004542.1:0-12458 GCA_003313875.1 Russula aff. compacta | reverse complement strand
TACTAATAATAACTATTCCAGCGCATTGCTCCACTATGACTAGGTATCCTAAGAATAACTACTCCATAGTGAGTCATGATCCGGTACAGTAATAGAACACTCCACAAAGACTCCTATATCGTACAATAATAGCACAACTCCGCAGTGACTCACCGCCCCACAATGACTCGTCAAGCTCCATACATGGCTGGTTCCAGAACTTACAGGAGCGCGGTGCACAGCACCACTCCAGGCCGGTTGCAACAAGACCTCCGAACCTCAAGGCCTAGTCCCCAATTGGAAGCAGAAGGTGGGACTTAAGTCGCACCCAGTCCCCCCTCACAGAATCACAGAAGGGGTACTTGAGGAGGAACGAGGCATGGAGGGGGAATTGTCTGAGACCCTCAGGGCCGTGCATGGCTCTAAGTCTTCCACAGTGAAGATAGGACCAAAACCAGTGCGTATTCTTAGCATATCAGATTTCACAGATTAATTAAATTTAAGACCGGGGTCAACATCTCTGAGCAGTCGGCTATCAAGACCACTGGTGGTGGGCGATCGAAGCGTGAAAAGATTGTTGTTGATGACCTTCGCTTCCCACACCCTCGCAATATGTACCTAGGAAAATGGCAGAGGGTCTTCCGCCCTAGCCTTCTATCCTGGGCCTCGACATTCCCAGACCCTTATGCCACAAACTCACAGTTGGAGGAGGTAGTTGTCTTTGAAATGTGGGATGATGTCTACCCTGACATCAAACTTACCGACAATGAGCAACGAGATATCGGGACCAAATTGATTTCGTTGGTACGTGATAAGTTTGATATCCAGCAAACAACTCACTGCTTTGTATACCAGGCAGGAAACATCTTGTGCGACTGGCACACATCCATCGGGAGCAGGGCCTTGAGCGTTGTAAGAACATATTTACTGGACCCTGTCAATGAGTTTGATAGGGACGGTATTTCCGAGTATGTCAAGTGGGGCCTCGACCCGAAGGAGTTTAATTTCATTTATGCATCACCTACTGCAGAAAAAGTACAGTGATATTTTATTGTATTGCTAGTACTGACATCCAGATTTAGAACCAAAAGTGCAGGTTTCAGTCGGACCTGATCCTCGACGTGTACGCAATGCATCTCAAGAAGACTGCAGGGGCGATATGTGCTCGGACCACCACTGAGCAAATCGGCGGTCTGGGACTTTGCGCGGCCGCTGTGAGAAATATTGATTATCTTAATCATTCCATCTTGGTTGACAACCCTTTTCCCAGACAGAGCGTGCGCTGACATTTTGGTCCACTGGCGAAGACACGAGTATCAAGACAGGCGAACATGGGAAATGCAAAGCTATACCTTCCTTCAGTGAAGCCGAGTGGGGACCAAAGGCACGAGGGTGGTCACATGCGGCGAGGAGGTTGACCGCTGAGCAATGGCTCACCATCACTGACAAGGCAATCGCTCGCTCTGGGATGAATCGCAATGATGACGCCAATGCTGATGAAGAAATCGATGCAGTGGATCCGCGTGCCATGCTGGAACTGTAAAGTAGCTTTGTTCGTTCAATCTCTCTTGTCGATTCTTGTGCTGACTATAATTTACATTATTGATTCACCAAATATTGCTTCGTTGGTGGTATTATTCCAGTAGTTACAAGTGTAGAAAAGTGTTTTGGAATGTGATATTCATGGTCAGCAGATTTTGATACAATTTCAAAAACATCGAGCTTATGTGATTAATCCGTGTGCAATTAGAATACCTTATAGGGTAAACCAAGATGCACAGGCATGCGCCACCCACTGCGATCGGATTGCACTGGACCATGCAACCGGTAGCGCGTCGGCTGACACGCTCTCAACTATTTCTCACGCCCTCCTCCGATCCCGATCCCGATCCCTTATACTGTAACCACGTATCTTACGACACGCTCCATCCATGTCGCAGCGCCCTCCCTTCAATTGGACAATCCTGAAAATATTGGACAAGATGACGTGATTTGGGGTGCCTTGGAGTAAGTTGGCAATGGTATTGGCCGTGACCTCTTTTTCTGGCCAATTTTGGTACATTTGCGGACTTATGAGACTTGGCGTGACTTGGGGGGCTTGGCCAATTCATGTGTGATCTTCCTGATGTGGTCTTGAAGCCGCTGGGGCAGTGCCAGCAACACATCATGATGGTGAGTCAAGGAAAAGGCCATGAGGGCCATTTTGCATGAGCACCACGACACGGATGAAGTGGTATGACGGCGAGCGAATTGCATGGACAGAAGTGAGGGAAAGGGTGATGAGACCAGGGCAGAAAAACAGAAGCCAGACTGGAAACCGAATAGAGAGGGAGGGTGCAACTGCACGTGCTCAGATGGCACAAGCAGGCGTGCAGGCAGGGACTAGGCAGGGAGGGGCAAGTGTAGGCAGGGCTGAGCCGAGTTGGAGCATCACTAACAGTAGGTACAGCAAAAAAAGAGGGAAGCGGACGAGGGTTTGAAGAGGAAATGGGCGTTTTGGTGGTGGTCGAGAGACGGAGGCAGTGAGGGCTGTGTGCTGACGGGTGCTTCACTACCTGATAATGCATATTTTCTCTGCTAGGCTGATGCATTATGCATTATGCATTATGGACCCTATTTCCCCACGTCCCATAGTGGTTCCAGGGAAAACCTTATGCATTATGAGATTTATGCATCATGACATGATGCATTATGAGCAAGTCTACTGTATATTATCATAGATATTTTACACTTATCATTGCGAGTATCCTGAAATCCGATTGGTGGATTATCCGGGCCATTATCACGTTATCTGCTACATTTGTTCCTAACTCCGTAGTTGACTCTGTAGTTGACTCTCAGAGTTGCTTAGTCATCGAGTTAGTCGTAGTTGTAACTCAACTCGATGTAACTCAACTCTGCGGCAACATTACTAGTGTTGCCACAGAGTCATAGTTGACTCGGAGTTGCCCAGAGTTGACTCGTCGAGTTGGCAACTTGACTCGATGTGGCATCATCGAGTCAACTACGAGTTAGAATTTAGACTACCATATTTAGACCAGAATTATATTTGGATTTGTGCCACATAGTCCACATGGCACGACCACATGGCACGACACATCGAGCAGGTCCAGGATTATGCTCCTGCACATGGCCAAGGATGGGCTGCACATCTTTACCCAAATGCTCATCTGATTCATCTTGTTTTCACTATTGCACCAGCAAACTCATCTTTGGAAGCAATCAATATCATGATGATGGTTCTATCACGTTCGATGAGCTTCGATTTGATGACGCTGACAGTTAGGCTCACTCAAGACGGGATTGAGATGTTTCATGGCCAGTCGTGGAGGCGCCTTGTCCAGTAGATGACTGAGATGTGGGAGGAGTCCCAGTGGATGGTGACAAGTGGAAAACATCTTTCACCAGGGCATCCAACTCGACTCCTGTGAGATTTACTGGAGAGCGTGGGTTTCCCGACTTCTTGCCACTAAGTACAGGAGCTCGCGCAATTTCGCAAGCCTTTGCTATTTGCAGCAAGGTTTCCAGACCGAGTTCCCGACCTCCATCAAGTGTGATTGGTTCACCGCGTGTTGTAAGTGCAGTGAACGCTGGCTGGAGAAGATTTCTGTCAACTGTATACTTCTGATAGAAGACAAATTTTTGAAGGGGGGGGATCGAGAGGTTCTGAAGCTCGCAGACGGCCAACGCTTTCACTTCAATGAAGTCCCATTGACAGGTGCGTGATGTATCCTCATGGCTGGCAGGGTCACCTGGACATCAAATCTACTTGCGCAATCATGCTCTTCATAGCCGCCCTGGGAAACCTGGGTTTGGCACATGCCATGCCAGGTCAAACACTATCCTCCACACAGATACAACTATGTAGATGTCACTCCTATGCATCAATACAGACATTTCCCATCTTGCACCCCTCTCATTTGCACCCCTCCTCTTTGGGCTTTACCTGCATTTCATAGCTCTAGCGACTCTACTACCCCCATCATCCTCAATGCCTGGAACTTCCCCAAACACGAACTCAAGTGCCAACACTTCCTTACGCCATGATGAATTTTATATCAGTAGTGCAGATCTCATCATCTGTGGAATTCCAATCGAGTATTGTGTCGTTAACTAAAACACTCACACAATAGGTGGAGAACACTGTATACATCATTATTTCTTCTTGCGCGACTCACAATACTTTCAAGACAGACTTCTGCAGGCTGGGGAATCTATCAAACCCCCCTCGGATAACAACCCTCTAGTCCTTGATGACATACTCAAGGCCAAATTTGAGCGTTTCCTATACTCCCTCTATGACACCACTGTCGAGGAGTGGTCATCGGTCACACACTCAGCAGTTCTTGAGCTTCTAAAAGCTGGGAAAGAGGCAGAACTAAAAGAGCTCTATAGTAACTGTGATGCAGACTCAAATACATAGATGCATATCGTAGATATCCTAAAGTCTTATCTTCGCGAGCGAGATCATCACGGATATCCTGACACCTGATTGGCTGATGGCCCGGGTCATTAGCCGACCAACTCGTTCCTAACTCCGTAGTTGACTCTGGTCAACTACGACAAATCGAGTTAGTCGTAGTTGTAACTCGACTCCATGTAACTCGACTCTGCGGCAACACTAGCGTACGTAGCCATGTCATCTCCGGCCCGGTGGCTCCCATCTATGTGATAGTCTTTATTGTCTCCAATCGGAAGCTTCCGAATGATGAACCGCCTGTCATTATATTCGTCTTGAGTAAGTCAGCATACCATTTTGGTTAGCATGAGGCTGCGCACCCCTATGGACCTGTGCGAACACCATATATACAACACGGGAGCATTTGTTTATATTGCTGTACAGTAGGAGGTAAAACGTGTCCTGCAGCAGGGGGAAAGATAGCCACAGCCACATACAATATCTACAAGGCAGAAACACGATTATCAATTTGCACATGCTGTTACGCTGCAGTAGAGTACCATGACTAGTGTGCGCCAACGTACAAGTTAACAACCCATAAATAGCAGCCCTTAGGATCTTACTTCGCTTTCTCCATGCCTTGCTCCAGGTCGTCTTCCAGGCTCACCTCACACGGTTTGTCATGGCGCAGCCCTTCTGCGCTGATATCGATGCAAGAGGATTGATGGCTCAGCTGCAACGTTGGGTGCTGCTCGCTAACAGTATGCATAGCAACCTCCATCCGTTTGAAACGAATGGGCCCAGCAGTTGTCTGATTTGTCTTCGGGACTATGCCACCTGCTGGTTCTTGTGCGCTACAACCAAAATTGACCACAATGAGCGCTGAGAGGAAGCAAAGGGAAGAGTGCTTACAATCCGGTGGGCCTGGAGACAAAGTCCACCAGAGCGCGATGCATCCGTGTCGCTGCGATTGACGTCGTTATCAGCGCTGAAAGCTGGAACATCTGTAACCAGAAAGGCATAAATAATTGACACGTCGTTATTTTCAGCAAAGAACAACATACGAGGTCAAATGGCACTGATATTGGTGACAGGAAATAAGTATCGTTCACAGTTAATGTTCTTCATTGATATGACGTCGTGAGAAAGGTCCTACCATTCAGATTCAAGAAAAGCAATACCTGCATTGTACAATGTTGATCAACACATGAATGAAAGGAGACGACAAACACCAGGCAGATAGACATACCACAGGTGGCACTTCAGCAACAATGGCAAGCAATAGCCAAATGAGTCCCTATATGTTGATGATATGGGAGGACTACAACCAAGCGGAAGAACCACCACCCACCTGCTTCCATAGGAGGCGGGCCAGACCAAAGGAGCCGCCCCCGTGGCTGCGCAGGCGGAGCAAGCCGGCAAGCATAATGGAAAGCAGGACAATGTCGGTGATAAACACGAAAATAAAACTGAGATTGACTGTGGTCTTCTCGACATTGACCCGGATGCAGGTATCTTGGTTAGGCACCCACACACTGCGGAGCTGCAGGTGGCGTAAGCCCCGTGGGTCCAAAATGTATGGATTGGGCATTCACCTCCACAGCACCTGTTATTGAATCATGTTATTGCATTCCCGACCTTCGGCCAGTGGAAGAGAAGTGGGACTTGCCATGGATGAGGAGTGAAAGGTTGGTCCCCCATGTAAGTAATGCAGCTATGATAATGACCCTATTTCTGTTCCAGATGGCGATACTGGCGGCGTCAATGAGTTCCTGAAATGGGAAGTGGTCGTTTTAGAGAAAAACAGCAGAAGACGTACATGCGAAGCACGATCAAGAGGGAAGCGGCAACGATGGCTACAAAGGCCGAGACCTAGGGACCAAGATATGTCGAGCGTTCTCCATTCGGAGACCAACCAGCATTGGGGTGCTCACATATTCAAAAGTGACTAAGAGCTTTGGCACGACAGCCATTCAGAGCGCCCGCGTAACAAGGTAGATGCCGGACATGGCACACACCTGACAGTTAAATGGGGGAGTATAGTCTAGACCGACAATGCAAAGTATTACGGCAACGAGAGTGGCCACGCGTGCAGGAGAGTAGATCTACCAAAAGGGGAAATCAGCCTGACATTTCTAGTATGCGCAACAAAACACGACGCCTGAGGGTGTGACTACCAACCCAGATCGACAACCGGTATGGGCGATGCCCTCGAATGACACTCCACTCGTAGTCGAGAGTGGTGACAAACTCCCAGCTAACAAGGGAGGGTTAAATGATCGGTTATGCTATGAGAATGGAGGGCCAGCAACCAGGCAAGACGTACAAATAAAGACCGGCCAAAGTGTGCCAGAACTTCACAAGCACCCCTATTATAAAGAGGTGCTCAGTCAGTTTTACAATTGTTGGAGCAGGGCTGCGAAGTCATCCTCACGGGTATCCTGGGCGACAACAGCGAGGTCGTGGGAATCGGCCATCCTGGCAGAGGAAGCAAGAGATAGGGCTGAAGAGCAGGACCGTAGGTTTGGGGGTCAGGATAGGCCTCTCCGTACCAGATGGGTAGATAAAGATACGCCACGCCGCATGCTGTGGATATAATCGCCGTGGTGAGCGGGGGCTGAAAACATTACAGTCATCACTGTAGGGCTTCGGTGCGATGATGATGGGGTACCCTCAAAGTTTTACGTACACTGTAAGTACCGTGAGTGCAACATGACTTGAGACACTTCTACGCTCAACCCTGAGCGGATGTATGTTGGAACTCTCTCAATAGCCAAACGCATTTTCTTGAAAATCGGGATCATGATAGGTTTGTGGTACATGATCCAGAAGAAGCATATCGAGGTCCATTGGATGCAGCGCGGGTCGCCGTTGTGGTTGTGGCGTCCTTCATCAGGAACTGGCGACCGCCCGGGCCACCTCCATCAGGAAATTTAACTGCCTTAGATGGGCCATAAAATGGCCTGTTAAGCTAGTTAAGTTTGACTGGATGTAATTTAAACCAAAATAAGACCGTCCATTTCCTTAACTGCTTAGAATAAAATTTAAGGCATTTAGGTTGGTTAAGATGAATTCAAGTTTTTTCCGGTTTTCCTGATGGCCCCAGACTCCTCGTGTGTATTCAATTGCCTTATTGCCTTCACCTCATGGTCCTTCTTGGCATATTTCCGCATGGCAATGCGATGCTTCCCCGTTGTAGTCATCACAGTAGTCATCACATGGTTCACTTTACTTCTTCTGACGCTGACGCCTTTGTAACATTACACAACCACTGCACACAGCAACAGCAACACCATTATCTTATCATCTCGAGCGAGGAGGTTTTCCATCACGTGGCGGCACTGCTTATTGTACCTGGATGCTACACTCATAGACTGGCCGCACTGCTGGTGCAGGGCTGCATATTTGAGCCATCTTCTTGGCATCATCGTCTGAGGCCGGCAAATGCCCCTGCCGCGCTAAACTGACTGACACTGCCAGGACCAGTGCTGATAGTCATCGATAGGGTCAACTAGGCGGCAACTCACCTCCGTTACGCTGCACAACCCTTGAATCCATAATGGAATCAGCGCTATGCTGCGCAAGACATGTGTTTGATGCTGCTGCGGGGAGCGAACAGCCCTACGCTGTGGAGGCAAAGTGGCCACAGCCTCCCATAGTATATACATTTTTGGTTGGAGACACAGCAGCGAAAATTAATCTTGTACTGTATCGGTCCTCTTTTCCCGGAGTGCATGTTTGGCCTCGATTTCTCTCGGAATTTGCTCCTCCCGCCATATTTACAGTACTACATCATTTTCTTCAAATTAGTCGTTCCCTAGTATCGGCCATTCTTCCAGGTTCTGTATTCACGCTGACAAGTACAAGTGACCATCCATCGGACCTCGATCCTGTCAACTTCAAGCAGATCCGTCCGCACACTCACTTGTATTTCTCCTAATGTTCACGGCGACGATGCTAACATTTCCAACCACATATCAGTTAAAGCACCGTTAGTGCACATGCAAAACCTCAACTACGCGCCGAAGTAATTGACTTCTAGTGTATTCTTTGAAGAAGTGCAAATTGTGTATATTTAAGCGGAGATAAGTCATTTCCACCAAAAGTCTCGCTTCTCCATGTTAATATCTATAATATTGCTAAGGCCCATGGCCAAATTGCGCAGTTTCTTCTCTGCATCTCCTCGGCTGTGCTGATGAACGAGTTCGTCGCTGGCCTCGAATACTGCTTGTGAGCCATGTGCACGGCAACTTGTTTACCAGTGAAGGGAATGGACGTCACGGGTGTACCTATTCCCCCAGGCGTTGTTCTGACAGCCCATATGGTTTGTCATTATGCCCCCCATCAACGTTGATGTCGATATAAAGGTTCGTCTGGGACGTTGGGTGCTGCTCATGAGCAATGTGCATGGCAACGTCCATCTGTTTGAAACGGATGGGCATAGCGGTTGTCTGTTTGGTCTTCGAGACTATGTTCCCACCTGTTGGTTCTTGTGTGCTACACCAACATTGACCACAGTGAGCGCGGAGAATAAATCAGGGAAAGAATGACATACATCTTGGTAGATCCAGAGACAAAGTCCACCATAGAGCGATGCATCCGTGTCGCTGCAATTGTCGTCGTAATTAATGCAGGAAGCTGAAACATCTGTGTTCGGAAAAAGTAGAAAAACTTTGGACATTCCTATCCATAGCAAAGAACATACAATATCAAATGTGTCTGAAATTGGGTATAGAAAATAGTTCGATCAGTATTTTCATTCATGTGCGGTGGTGAAGAAGGAACTACCGCTTAAATTCAAAAGAAAAAATACCTGCGTTACAGTTATTGATTAACACTTGAAGGAAAAGGAGATGCCAGGAGATCCGACATACCACGGGCGGGACTTCAGCGACAGTGGCAAGCAATAGCCAGATAAGTCCCTAAACATCGATGGTTTCTGAAGATTACACTCGAGGTGAAACAGTCACCACTCACCTGCCTCCATAGGAGGCGGGCCAGAGCGAAGGAGCCGCCTCCATGACGGCGCATGCGGAGCAAGCCAACGAGCATGATGAAAAGCAGGATGGTGTCGGTGACAAACGTGGAAATAAAATTGAGGTTGAGTGTATATTTCTCCATTTTGCGAGTGGTGCAGGTATCTTGGTCAGGCACCCACACACCGCGGAGCTGCGGATAGTTATAAGCCTCGAGGGTTTATGTATACAAAATTGAGTATTCACTCGAACAACACCTGTAACCAAATCATGTTAGTACAATCCTGGCCGTATGCCAGTGGGAAAAAGGGACTTGCTTTGAAGGTGAACTGCGATGTTGGCCCCCCATGCAACTAGTGCCATCACGATAACGATCCTATTTCTTCTCCAGATAGCGATGCTGACAGTGTAAATGGGTGGCCGAATCAGGAATGTGGCCATGGTAGAGAAACACAAAGGATGACGAACATGCGGAGCACAATCAAGAATGAAGCTGCTATGATGCCTACACTGCCGGAAATCTAGAAAAAGGGGAACAATATAGGCTGAGCGCTCTCCCTTAGGAGACAGAAGTGCACTGGGAGGCCCACAAATTCAAAAGTGGATAAGACCTTTGGCACAGCCGCTATTCAGAATGACCGGCAATAAGGTAGACACCATATACGGCACCTGACAGTTGTGCGTAGGAGTAACATTTAAAAGGATTAAGTCAAGGATTATGGAAACGAGAGCGGCCACACGCGCAAGAGAGTAAATCTACAGAAAGTGAGAAAAATCAGCCGATGCTCTGGTATATGTACCAAGGCCCATGAAGTGCCTGAGAGTGTGATTACAAACCCAGATCGACCACGCGTACGGGCGATGCCCTCGGATGACGCCCCACTCATAGTCAAGAGTGGTGACAAACTCCCATCTGGAGGTTGAGGGTTGAATTATCGGTCATTCCATGAGGATGAACGGGCCGGTAGCCAGCTAGACCTACATATAAAGACCAGCCAAAGTGTGCCAGAACTTCACGACGACAACTGTCAGAAAAAGACATGCTTAGTTAGCTTCACAGGCTCGGTCTGCAAAAGATTTGATCCTCACAGGCAACCTGGGCGGCCACAGAGGGGTCACGGAAATTAACCATCCTAACACAGGGAAGCAAGAGATAGGTAGTAGGACTGTAGGTTTGAAGGCAAGGATGCGCCTTCCAGAATCTGGCAGGTATATAAAGATATGGCATGCCGTAGACTCGGAGGCTGTAAAAGCATCGATCACCGCTGTGGAGCTTTCGGTGATGATGGGGATGATGGTAGCTCCCCAGAGCCTTACACAGCGCAGCATGACTCGTACACTTCTTGAACCTCAGCGTATCTACCTTGAAGTTCTCGTTCTCTCCATGGTTTCTGCGCGATGTGGTATTTTTTGAAATATCTGCATTACTATGATGATAGTGTCGGTGTAGAAATCCGTTCGTGGTATGTAGTCCAGCTGTGAGAGTCCAGAAAAGGTCCGAGGCTGTCAGCTGGAGTGGGTGGAGCTCTGCTCCTCATCCGAGTCAGTCAACTGCCAAACTGGCAACACCCTGATGACCGTCAGAGCATGATCCGTCAGTCATGAGTCACAAGGGCTAGCCACACTGATGGGCACTCCTTTCGATACAAGAATGGGTGTACTGCCTTCACACCGATCTACTGTTGGAATCGTAAATTATCTTTCTGCCGCCTTACCTACCACGCTGGCAGCTGAAAATGAGAGTGCCGCGTGGGAACTTGGAGGCGTGGATCTCGGATGATAAGATAAGAATGATAGTGCGGTTGCGACTTGAGTTCAGCTTGTGTGGGGATTTTTTCACACAATTCTGTAAAATCATGAAACTATTCATGCAGATAGATCTCTTTAAAAGCTACCGACTCCCTTGATACGTCTTTTTGGTCTGAGCAGCCATTCACGCAGAATTCACCCATATATCAGCTCTTAGTAATTTATAATAAGGGATACAACCCTGTGAGAAGGAACACGTTTTACCCTAGCACCCTCCTATACAATACCTTTCCAAGTTCCAGAGCCAACCAGAAGTCGCAGGCGGGCGGAAATTCGAATACGACGATGTCGATGGCGTGGAAAGTTTTATCACCTTCGCCAGTGACAGCCTGACAACAGCGGTCTTCCAGTCAGGAAGCGGCAGTGCCCATAGTACCCGATTATACTACGACCAGAGACGACAAGGCCGCACCTAATGTGGATGGGATCACTTAAGCATGAGATTGCACGAGTCGCTTTATCCTGCTATACAGCAGGAGACGGCGTCCTGCAGCAGGGGCGAAATGGCCCCAGACACGTACAGTGCAGTGTCTGCGAGAAAAATACGACTATTGATGTGTAGTACAGTACCGTGAGTCCGTGACCAGTATGCCCAAAAGTACAAGTTGAGAATACTGAATTCGACATCTTATTTCTCCACGCCTGACTCTAAGTCGTCTTCCAGGGTCAGCTCCTCCATCTTCTCAGGGCGTAGCCCATCTGCGCCGTTGTCAATGCAAAAGAATTGAGGGCTCGTCTGCGACGGTGGATGCAGCTCGCGAGCAGTGTGCACGGCAACCTTCGTCTGCTTGAAACGAATGGGAAAACCGGCGGTCGTCTTGATATTCGAGACTATGTTTATTGGTTCTTGTGTGCTGCACCAACATTTCCCTCAGTAACTGCGGAGAAAAAACCGGCGCAAGGACGACATACATCTTAGAAGATCCCGAGACAAAGTCCACCATAGAGCGATGCATCCGTGTGGCTGCAATTGTCGTCGTAACTATTCCAGGAAGCTGGAACATCTGTGTTCCGAGAAAGTATGAAAAACTGGTACTTTCCTACCTATAGCAAGGAAGCGACATACGATATCGAATGATCCTGACACCGGGCGTGGAAAATAGTTTGGTCAATATTTTTCATTCTTGTGCTTTGGTGAGGAAGGAATTACCGTTTAAATTCAAAAGAATGAATACCTGCATTACAAATTATCGATTAACGCTTAAAAGGAAAAGGATATGCCAGGAGGCACGACATACCACGGGCGGGACTTCAGCGACAGTGGCAAGCAACAGCCAAATAAGTCCCTAAACATC
>QLOT01004516.1:0-12349 GCA_003313875.1 Russula aff. compacta | reverse complement strand
GAAGGGTTGCAGCGCAGGGGGACAATAATGCGTGTCCGCTGAAATGAGTTTAAGGGAAAAATAGCCAAAAGCAGCGGCGCTTTATACCGATTGATGACCAATTTTCGCGTCTGTCACGTGTGAGAGCACACAAACGCGAGGTGGTCGCGTCCGCGTCCGCGGAACAACTCACCACTCGGTGGATTTTGTACTCTCTGCTCGACTTCTTTCACACCCTTTTTCTGGTTACGACCTGCTGACAAGGGCTGGTGAATTCTGGTGTGCTGCTGCCGATTCGATCTACATGACAAAGCGGAAAAAGGACGATGACTACTATACGGGCGAGGACAGCGACAGTGCATCGGAGTTTGAGCTCACGTCTGCCAAGAGACCTGCAATAGTCTCTCGGCGCAAACGACGTTCAACGGCGGCGACGCGTAAGAGTTCCACGAGCGACCGTGCAGAGGCATCGACTTTGGAAACTTACTCCACCCCTCATTCTCCGTCGCGACACTTGATATCTTCTCCCGATCTGATGAGACCCTCTCTGCTCAAGTGGTACTATGGCGTGCACGAAGTACGCGGGATGCCGTGGAGGAAACCGTTTGATCCCTCCTTGAATGCAGATGCGCGCGCCCAGCGAGCATACGAAGTGCGTTATTTCGACATCTGCACTGGTGTTGGCAATTCAAAACCCACTTGTTTGTCCCCGAAGGTCTGGATCTCGGAGATCATGCTTCAGCAGACACAAGTCGCCACTGTAATTCCTTACTACAACAGGTGGATTAGCAGGTGAGTAACCCAAATATCTATTGCTCGGATGACATCGTGAAGACCCGGCAGTTTCCCGACAATCAAGGACTTGGTATGTGTCGCCGTCGGACTGGCAATCACTCTCGCCCACAGTGGAGCCATTGTTAACCCCTTGTATCCTCGAGGCCGCATCGGATATAGATTCCATTAACGGGCTTTGGAAGGGTCTCGGATATTATTCAAGAGCTGCCCGCCTCCTTGCCGGGGCAAAGAAAGTTGTTGAAGAGTTAGGTGGTCGCCTCCCTGATAACGCCCAAGATATGGAAGACTTGATCCCAGGCGTTGGACGCTACACCGCCGGAGCGATATGCTCCATCGCTTTCAACGAGCAGGTCCCTGTGGTCAGCCGAGATAATCGTAGCTGTCTATAATCACCTTGACATGTTTTCTCAGCTGGATGGAAATGTCAGTCGTTTGATCAGCCGGCTTCTCGCGATACATGCAACTCCCAAGAGCAAAGCCTCCCTCGACCTCCTGTGGCAGGGCGCGCAAACAATGGTCACGGGGGCAACATGCGCCGGCGATATCAATCAGGCACTCATTGAGCTGGGGAGCACCGTATGTAAGCCTCGAGATCCAGACTGTAACGGCTGTCCGCTGCAAAGATGGTGCTGCGCGTACCAGAATTCAGAGAAGGTGACCGTAATCTGACTGGGCTGGCGTATACTGTCGTATTGATTCCCGGTAAGGGCGAGATTGGGGATATCGAAGACCTCTGCACTATTTGTGATCCGATACCCGTCTCAGAGGGCTTTGATGCACCGCCAGTAACATCATACCCTATGAAAATGGAACGGAAGAAACAGAGGGAGGAACTCAATGTTATGAACGTCGTCGAATGGCGCAGTGGCTGCGATCGCTGGTTCCTACTGACTCGACGACCAGAGGGGGGTTCGTCGTACGACCTCTCAATAGGCAGCTGTCTGACATATCCCCTATAGGGCTTCTCGCAGGCCTCCATGAATTCCCTACCTCACCTGAAGTGCCTGCCTCCATATCTGCCCTGGAGGAGAGAGAGACGGCCATGACCTTAGTATCTTGCCTCATCAAGCCTCCACTTGTTGATGCATGCTCGGACGCTGTGGATACAACGCGGTCTGATGTCCTTAGACTGGTCAAGATCGAGCGTGCTGGGGACGTTCTGCACATTTTTTCACACATCCGCAAGACTTATCGTGTCCAATGGGTCGTTCTCGAGGGTGGCGGCGCAGGTCCACCAGAGTTGGCAAATCGATCTGCTTCGGCACCTGGTCCTAGGAAGACGAAGATCACGGGCTCGCCAAAACCCAGGTCAATGTGGATCCGTCTGGGTGATGTCGAAAAAGCCAAGTGAGTACAGGGGGTGGGATACCTTCTTTCCATACCTCCTGCTGATCCAGTCGTATCTCAGCATCGGCACTGGTGTCTCGAAGGTCTGGTCCCAGGCCCGCTTGCTGTGGGAAGGAAAATGAGAAAAATAATTTGCTTCGTCACGGGAGGCGCTGCCGTGCCAAATACCCGCGGGTCGAGGTCGACTTCCCTTCGTTGCAAAGTGAGGGTCATAACATCACGACAAGTCCCGTAGTCTAAACTAAATTCCAGAAGCAATGTAGCATGACGGAATTGCATCTCAAAATGCTGAAGAGAGTACTTCTCGTAGTATAAACTGAACTGCTCGGGGAGTAATTTTTATTTAATTACTGGGAATAGCTCGTGGTTCGATGCTCTTGATTACAGTATAAAATTATCTGCTGTGAAATATGCGTGTCCTGGACGTATATTGATCACTGTCAGCTTCCAAGGGAAAAGAAGTCCGAGGGAGTGATGAGTAGGGAATCGTACTATCTGTGATGGGCAATTAGATGGGCTGTGATGAGTGTCGTGGCTCGGCTTTGGAACAAGGGAACAGAAAAGTTGAGCTGTCGTTGCATTGAGACGGATCCTGAATTGGACAAGGCAACAAAGGGCTTGCCATAATGGAAAGGCGTTGTGACGCAGTGTGGCAACCTTTTCTAGGAATATAGTCCGTTTTTAGTGCGGCGTAGGTGAAACTGAGATGTCGAGGGAATTTAGGCACAAAAGAATCCCCGCTTGCGAGTATTTCTGGGGTCAAAGTATGTCATTGCAATGTAGTTGTACTTGTGACACATCACACATCACACCACACTGTTCGTCTTCATCTTGCACGACGGCGGTGCTTTATGCTCATGCTGGAGCCTTTTTTCCACAGAATAACATGTGTCGTGCGTCCCTCCAGAATCTGGCACCATGATCTTGCCGATGGGTCGCCTACGGGTCGCCTCACATTATCCACCCAATATCCTGCAGCCTCGCTGCGGCGACGGTGTCCTCTTGGGTCTCGGCTAACGTTATTGCGAATCGTGATCAAGAGATGTACCGGACCTTGTTCATCCGTGTGGACGCTTAGGTTATTTCCTGCTTGTTGCCACGCCCTTGATATAGCAATGCTGGACATTGTTGGCTTTTCGTTTGTCCTGGGTGTCCACGTCCTCTTCGTCCTTGTGAGGGTATTTATACTTAATCTGAGGTCTCGCACAACTGACTTGGTCTCTTCCGCCTTCTGTCATTCCTATTCCCGATTCCCCATTTCGATTGCATCATGCGCGGTCCTTCACTCCTTGCTCTCTTCTTGATGGTGGGATGTCTATGCAAGTCGCCTCTTCTAAACTCACCTGCAATCGACATACTGACTGGGGTGACCAGCTACCCTAACCTTCGCTTCTCCCCTGGCTTCTAGTGGGATGATTCGCAGGGGCGCATGCGAAGGATATATATGCAGGGAGGCCATTGTGGTGAGGTCCTCTTCAGAGAGTACTACTCGCATGACTTCTAATATTTCGGCGTAGTCCCCAGAAGTGTTGAACACTTCCACACCTTCTGCAACGTCCACCGCCTCGGGTTTTTTGATACCCACGCTCGAGCACTCTACGCTGGCGCCTGAGTCAACTCCAGCCTCGAAAACGGGCTCCTCTTTGAGCAGCGCGAACGCTGGCGTCGCACTAGCTTCCCATGGGACTCTACTCTGCACTGTTTTGGCTGGCTGGCTGGCGACCGTGCTCGCGTTCTGAGTTGCACTTGTCGGACTGTCACGGTATTCTAATACCCTATAAATACCCCCATAACTACAGCGCTACATCAATGCACCACTTGTACATTCGAAGCATATTGTATATCTAGAAGGACGTCTTTGTTATAGAGCCTTGTTAGGCCGACTCTTTATCGATTTGTTCACCTTGATTATATTGGGCCATAGAAACACCACCGAAAACCAATCTGCCACGTGACTGTGACTTTATGTGTTGGAATAAAATAAAATAAATACAATATTCAATAATCCCGCGTTTTGCGATGGTTGCAACCTTCGATGCACCATTGCCTGCGGTCAAGGTTTACACCGTCAATGGCGCCCCCGCGGGCTCTGCCTCTTCCCTACCAGATTGGCTGATACGCAAACGCGCAGCAAAGGCCAAGGGCAAGCGCACGATTCGCGAACACGTCGAGGGCGCCATAGAGCTCATTCAGCACTTCGAATTCCCAGAGGCGAGCAACCGCATCAAATGTACGCGCGACGGGAATCATGTCATTGCTACCGGGACATACAAGCCCCAGATGCGCGTATGGGACCTCGACCAACTCGCGCTCAAATTCGAGCGGCACACCGATATCGAGAACGTCGATTTCACCGTGAGTTTTCCTCCGACCCTCTCTCAAGGTTGCACACACAACCAAAAACTACACCACACACCGGGGGAGTGGGCGATCTTTGTTTTTCTCATCGAAGTGCTGTTCACAGATCCTTTCCGATGACTGGACAAAAACGCTGCATTTACAAGCGGACCGTACCATCGAACTCCACACCCAGGGCGGTTTTCATTACCGCACGCGAATACCTCGCTTTGGCCGCGCGCTTGCTTATCATTTCCCCAGCTGTGATGCGCTCTTTGGCGCATCCGGCAACGAGGTGTACCGTCTAAATTTGGAGCAGGGGCGGTTTCTGAATCCCCTTGTCCTCGGCGGGGGTGGGCCGCACGACGCTGGTGATGGTAGTGGTAGCAGTGACAGTGTGGGCACCGTGCTCGGTGTGAACGCTATCGACATCAACCCAGCCCACGGACTGTGGGCGTTTGGGATTGACGGGAACGGGACGGTCGAGTTTTGGGATCCAAGATCTCGGAGTAGTCTGGGCGTCCTCGCGTTGCCTCGTTCGCGTCTAATCCCTATCGGGGCGGTCGGAAGGACCGTGCTTCCGGGGGTTGATGGCGATCACAGTCTAGGATTGTCTGTTACGGCCCTGGCTTCTCGGTCGGATGGACTCTCCTACGCCATTGGCACCTCCACAGGTCACACTTTGCTGTACGACATCCGGTCACGACGGCCGTTTGCTACGAAAGACCAGGGATACGGACTGCCCGTTAAGAGGGTGTCCTGGATAGAAGGTGGCGCAAAGATGGCTGGTGATAGTCTGGTTGTAACTGCGGACAAAAAGGTTATCAAGATTTGGGATCGGCATAACGTGCGTTTCGGCTCTCTTTTTTCTCCTTGCGGTTCCATCAACAATATATGTACTTCAGCCATCAGAAAATTTCACGTCGTTGACCCCTGCAACTGACCTGAATGACGTTCACCATATACCTGGGAGCGGTCTTCTGATGACGGCAAATGAAGGCATCCAAATGACAACGTATTACATTCCTCAACTTGGGCCAGCCCCTCGATGGTGTTCTTTCCTAGAGAACATCTCGGAAGAACTGGAGGGCAGCGCCGATGGCGCACGAACCGTTTATGAGGATTACAAATTCGTATCCCGTGCAGAACTCGCTGCGTACGTATGCACATGCTCTCTCCGCTATCAACCTTCCAAACTGTCGTTTCTCTCTAGCCTGGGCCTGGACCATCTTGTGGGCACGCCCGCACTCAAGCCATACATGCACGGATACTTCTTATCGCTCAAGCTGTACGATGCGGCGCGAATCATTGCCAACCCCTACGTGTACGAGGAACACCGGGCGAAGATGGTCCAGGAGAAACTGGACAAGCTTGCCGAGGGACGCATACGAACGCGTAATGACCAGGTAAAGGTCAAAGTCAACAAGGCTCTTGCTGAGAAGATCACACAAGAAGAAGAGAGGGCAAAGAAACGAGAAGAGAGAAAACGTAAAAAGACTATGGAAAACGGTGGCGCCGCTATGGATGTCGACGTCGACGAGGCGCCTGCCGTCCAGCAGAAGCCGAGTCTTCTCACCGATGACCGGTTTGCCGCACTCTTTGAGGACCCTGAGTTCGAGGTCGACGAAGAGAACCGTGAATATGCGCTTCTCAATCCTTCTGCTGTTGCACAGAAGCGGGGCCGCGTGCCTGAGGTAGATGGCAAAGGGTGGAGGCATGGTAAGACGGCCGTCGAGGACGAGGAAGAGGAGAGCGACAAGGTCTCCTCAGATGGTCTGAGCGACAGTGAGAGTGAGAGTTCAAGTAATGAGGACGAGCGCAACAGCGAAGATAGCAGTGAGGCTGGAGGTACGCTCGTTCTTCTCTTTGAGCTCATTCACTTTGAACCTTCGATGAACATCATGTCAGATCTAGTCGTGTCCCGAAAGCCGTCGTCCTTCGCACGACGACGCCCGACGAACGCCAGCGTGCGTCTCGTTCCTCTCCAAGCACAACCGTCAATCGCGTCCGACCGTACGGCGGCGAGTGGGGACACTCCCTTTGGTCACCGTCGATTCGTCCGACAACGCCAGCAGCCGACAAACGGCCCCAACCACGACGATGAGAAGGAGCACATTCATCGCAAGAACGATGGCTCCGTGGAAGTGTCATGGGTGCCTACCACCCGATCCACCAGGTTGGACACCACCAGGGCAGAGACAGCGGCAGGGGCAGATGAAGACGACCTCGTCGGGAGACCGCGCGGGCAGAGGCGCACTTTGAAAGACACGCGTAAGGGCGTGGAGAGGTTCGGGGCGGGGATGGAGAAGGGAGGAGAGGATCCCAATACGCGGGTGTTGAGCGACCAGGAACGGAGTGGGCGGAAGCAGCGCAGGCATGGGATGAGGAGCGGGAGTAAAAATGCCTTTCGACGGACGCATGCCTGAAGGGAAGGGAAGGCTTTCTTCCCGATACATCATCGAGTTCATCGGTCGTCTGTACTGTATCGATAGTTCCAACGGTTTGAGGAAAAGGCAGCAATATATAATATTATTATGCTACATCATTCAAGTGGAGTCAATGGGTGTGGTACAGCGATGCGATGAGGTTTCGAAGCCCATAAATATTGCGTTGTTAGCGAATGATTTCATCGACCGAGTCTCAGAATATTCTATCATCGGGCCACTCATGAACTAGTTTGCCCTGCGCGCGAGTTACTCTTGCCCTTGATAGAGGCGGGCTCAAAGGGCGGCGCATTAAGGGAAAGGGCAGACCTTTCCACCTGTGTGTGGGGCGGGGGCGACGATTTTCTCCGCGCGACTAATCCTTTCCCAGTGCTGGGCCCACGAGTGGGGTGGTTCCGGGGTAAAGTAGACGTCGTACTACGTGCCGCGGGTGCCGAGGCGGGCGGAAATGATGTGGTGATCGTGCCGCGTGACGCGTGCGAATGCGAATGAGAGTGCGAGTGGTTGTGCGAGAAGGGTAGCGGACCTGGACGTTTGCTGCGTGCCGTGGGATGGTGAACATGCGAGTGAGACGCATTGCGTCCGTGATTTTGAACGTGAGACGGCGCGCGCACGTCGGCCGGTAGCGGTAGTTTATCCGTGGTGGCCGCCTCGTCGGGGTGTGACGGGACGGCGAATTGTCCATACGGGTCCGCCTCTATGCGCTCGCGTTCGAGCAGTATCTCGCGAAGCTTGGCCTCGAGCTCGCCAACCAGGCCACCGGGGGCATCCGAGCCGTCTTCTTCCTCCCCCCTGCGACTCGGACTTTCCCCGTTCTCTTCCTCCTCGTCCCCCTCCTCTACACCGGAACGACCCTCGAGTCTCCCGCGTTTCGCGCGCAGCTTCTCGAGGCGGGCTTCAACGGCCGCGAGCTCGGCTCGGGCGGCGTGCAACCTGCTACCCGCCTCTTCCTCCGCCTTCTCGCGACGTGCTCGACATTCTTCCGCACGGGCGCGCGCCTTCTCAAAACGCCGCGATGCGTCGGCGAGTTCTCCTTCTTGCTCGGCGCGGTATGCCTCCAATACGCCGTACTCAGCCTCAACATCCTCGCGGCACTTGATGGCCTGCTTGACGGCCTCTTCGAGCGCGCGCGCCTTCTGTTTCATGCGCGTGTCCCCCGCAGAGTGCTTCTGCGCGGCACGCTTGAGCGAAGAGATTTCTGCGCGGTGGGCTGCCTGTGCCCTTTGTGAATCTCGGCGCGCAGACTTGAGCGTGTTTGAGAGGGTCTCGTGTTCAGCCTGTAGGTGGGAAAGAGAAAGCTGGAGTGTAGCGAGGTAATCTTCAAACGTCTGAGAAGGATATGAGGGCGCGCTGCCGGGTGTCGGGGGTGGAGACGGCGATGGGGGCGATGGCGAACGATCAATGGCAGGAGAGTCAGAAATTGCGGATGGGAAAGCACCAACTGGTGGAATCCCAGAACTGCAGTTGTCCGAATCTGATATCGTGCAATCAGCCGCTGTCGACGAATGAGTATTAAACATGGACTGCAAACAAAGTACGTACTTGCGCTCTCGGTAACGATCTGACCTTTGAGCTTCTCGTCACCTGGAATGATACCTAGCTCGATATCGTAATGGCGTCCGGGCATGAGACCATAAATAATGATCATAGCTTCATCCGCTTCGTCGGCTAACCGTGCGAGGCATTTTCTCCAAGGCGTTCCATTGACCTTTACGGAGACACCCTTTGAGAGGGTATCCGTGTTGAGAGACGGGATGTCATCATGATCAGGGTCAAGGTTCTCGTGATCGCGGATGATGCTGGTTGCAAGGGACGAAATGACGAAAGTCGCAGAAACGGAGGTAATTTCTTTGACCGAGAGAGAAAGACGAGGATGCCATGGTCTTATTGCTTGCCACTTTGACTGACTCTCGTCGGCCATTCTATGGTAGACGACGACGGCGACGACGACGATGATGTGATTGCGATGGGTTGATGAAGATTACATAATGTCACTCGCTAGTTATTTTCCCACGACGCTGTGCTCCTCCATCGCCACGTAGTCTGTCGATTTCTTTACACTCTTTTACCGCACGTCCCGCTGCTCCATGTCCTCTCGTATAAGTATCGCTCGCCCACAGGGCGTCAGTTATAGCCCTGACCCTCACGGGATCGGTAATTCACGTTCTTCCTCCGGCTACAGGGCCGCAGAGCCTGACAATCCGGTCGACCAACTGCGTTACTATGCAAAACAAATCGAAGACTATGTCGAAATATATTCCCAGCCTCTTAGGCCCTATCTCCCAGCAATCGGTCGCTTCTTAATCATCGTCACTTTCCTCGAGGATTCACTCAGGATAGTCACCCAATGGAGTGACCAACTCTGGTATTTGCAAAAGTACGTGTCTGCCTCATGGCATGGTAAAACCCAATAACCTTCCTTGCTAGGCACAGGCATTTCCCTGGTGGAATCTCTCATATTTTCCTTATTCTCAATGTCATCGTGAGTACTCTCTCATTTTGTTGCTCGTACACATTTTTTTTCCTACTTGTTGTTAGACCATGCTTGCTGGCTCTGGTGCGGTCGTAACGAAGCGCCATACAGAATATGCCGTGGCGGGTCTTCTCGGAGTCGTCATCATCCAAGGGTTCGGCTACGGTCTCATTTTTGACATGACCTTCTTCCTTCGCAACCTTTCCGTCATTGGAGGTCTCTTCATGGTATTCAGCGACTCGATGGTGTCTCGCAAGAAGCTGTTCGCTGGTATCCCAAGTATCAGTGAGACCGACCGCAGAAAATAGTGCGCTACTTCTACTTCTTTCACCTGTCACGCATATCTTTTACCTGCCTTGACTTAGCTTCCTTCTCGCGGGCCGCGTCCTTCTCATCTTTCTTTTCCTCGGGTTTATTGTCCAGGGCAAGTGGAGCATCGGGCGCGCGTTCCTTTCTCTGTTCGGCCTCGTCGCTTGCGTTATGGTCGCCGTTGGCTTCAAGGCCAAGTGGTCAGCAGCATTCCTTGTCATAACGCTTAGTGTTTTCAATGTCGCCGTCAATAATTGGTGGAGTGTCCACTCTGCACACCCCGCCAGGGACTTCCTCAAGTGCGTTTATATTTTTTTCTCTCTTCACCAAAGATTACTGCTATGACGCGTCATGCTGACGTATCATCTCCAGATATGACTTCTTCCAGACGCTATGTGAGATTCTTCTCAGCTTAAGGGCATCTTCATTCAATCCTCATCACTTTGATATTTTACTTTGATCTAGCCATTGTTGGTGGACTCATTCTACTCGTTAACATGGGTCCTGGTGCGTGCAATGTCATCTTCCATTTCTCAACACCGACTAACATCCTGAATGCTATAGGTGGCCTCTCAGTCGACGAAAAGAAGAAGACGTTCTAAAAGAGGATCTGCGAGGAGATGATGAAATCCCCAGATGACGGATCAGGTCTGTGTTGTGTCGACGGCACACGGCTCTATTTAAGGATTACATACTGTATGTACCAATGAATGTCGGTCAATACACGCGGGGGATCACTTCTACCTTCCCTTTGAGAGCACATGTAGCCGAGTCGGATGGTCGAAATGAGAACAAAAGAAAGCGTTGCTGTGTTGAGCTCAGCTGAGGTAGGGAGGAGAGGACGGGACAATAAACAATAGGTACTGTAGCTGACTCGTACGACAACAAAAGACGATGGCCATGGTCAACTCCAACTCGCAAGGTACTTTAAAGTCAAGTTGTCTTCGCCTTTATTCTTCCTACATCTCTCCCTCTCACACTGACCCTCGAAGGAAACTCTTTGGTAAATTCCCTTGCGACGACTCATCTCCGGCAGATGTCTTCATCATGTACGTTCTCTCCCTCCCTTGTTTTTCAACATTCATGGGCCCGCTCACCGACTTGCATAGCCCTCACGAATCAGGGTATTTTATCATCATTGAAACGCCAACGTGTTGCGCGTAACCGCAGCAACAATGCCACCTCGCCTCCGTCAACACGCGCCAACCGTCTTCCCGTCCTCCACGAACACAGTGCAAAGGAAGATGCATTCACCCTATTTGCGTATGGGGTGGGTGCAGCTGTCCCTCCCATCCCTCGCCCTCTTGGCTCCAGCAAAAAGCGACGGAGTCGCTACAGCAAGATCGAGGTTACACACGGCAGTTCGTCCACGCTTCCTGACAACTTTCTTAGCGCCGCACCACGCGCCGCGCCGCGCCCACCATCGTCATCTGTTAACGCAAGGCGTCAATTAACGTCCCTTAGCGCGTTCGATATAATCATCGACAACCCTTCACCCGAGCCAGCCACGCTTGTCAGTGAAACACCCGGAGCGTCCAGCACTCCCCCTCGTCCGCGTAGCACGCCACGTTGGTCTCCACCCCGTTCGTGCTCTCCTACGCCCTCTCTTACTAGCACGTCTGCTTGCTCGAGTGCTGAGGTACCAAGAACTCCCGACGGTTCTGACGACGAATGGCCTAGTCCCCGCAATCTGCGCGAGACTCTCGCCCGTCCGAGATTCGCGAGACACCAGCTTATGCTTACAAAGTCCACACCGTCTCCTTCGACCGCTGACACAAGTCCTGAAAACTCTTTCGAGTTCACCCTTGAGCCCTTTTCTTTCCATCCCCAATCGGAAGACGAAGAAGCGGAGGAGGATTCGGAAGAAGAGGAGCAGAGCGTGTTGTGGTACTCCCGCGAGTTGGGCCAAGTAGTCTCTCTCTTTCCGCGCCCCCCTTCTTACGGCATTGCACGCCCCGACTCTCTCCCCCCACCACCTCGCGGCTCTAGCTCGGGTACAGACCAACCGTCTGCTCACGGCCGGAGCAGCAAGCCTGTTCCCGCTCTCCTCCACGCGGCCGGCCCGAGCCGACAGCTGGATCCTACTTTCCCGCCACCCGAGTCTCGCCTTCCCCACCCGCCTCTCTGCGAGTCTACCCACCCTCCTGTCGTGCCTGCCTCATCTTCTGCTCCTCCTCCCAAATTGCCGACACCACCTGCCGTACTATCTGAGACCCGAGAGTGCTCAACTTCCTCCGCGTCTATCTCACCACGGGCCCTTGTACGCAAGTCACTTATGATCACCGTCCCGCGCGCCGCTCCCAGCACGCCGCTCCCCCTGGACGTCTCCGACATCCTTGACGAGATCGACGCCTGGTCCTTCGATACGCCGACCACCAGCTCCGTAATGCACTCGCCAGCCCGCGTACCACATAGCTCCAGTCCTACGTCGAGCTCGTTCTCGGGGGGATGCGACCCGGTCGAACTTGTCGTAAGTTCCGCTTCAGCCTTGTGGACCCCCTCGCCTACATCGACTACGCCCACTACTATATACACTACGGAGGCATTGGCCTTACCCGAAAAGGAGGACGGAGAGCAGTCGACAGAGGCAGAAGTGGAGGTGGGCCTGGACTGTGCGGACAACTGCAGCGACTATGACTTCTACGACGAGGACAAGTTCTACTCG
>QLOT01004501.1:0-15245 GCA_003313875.1 Russula aff. compacta | reverse complement strand
GTTCCTTTTCTTTTGGTGCCTATTCGATATTGCCCTGCTTGCACCGCCACCTCTGGTTGTGGCGCACACGTGGTGCTCTCTGTAGCGGGCTTAATAGGGACTCTTCAAATTGTTTTCATTTCATTCTCGGAAATATCTCCGGATTGTCGCCACGTGCTGCCTTTCCCATCTCTTTCCCCTGGCCGTCTCTCCGGAAATGCACTTGTCGGACGAGCAAGGTTCGCACGAATGAAACTTGTCACCATTTTATCCTATCCTCGGGGATGATGCACGATGCTTCGTTTCATGTCCCCCCTCCAAACAAACAAACAAAGATGGAGAGCTAGAGAGGAGTTGTGGCGGGAATGGAATGACGAGGCCAACGTTGTCCTCATACATAATTCCATTTCCCCACCCAACGACTCCTTTCCTATCTCAAGTGTTTATAAAGCAGCAAGTCAAACACCAGCGAGAGTATCAAAGCTTATTCTCTAGTTCCCACCATCCACCAACAGTTCATTCCGCCACAGTTACTGCATAACTACTCAGTCAACTAAGTTCCGCCTTCTCGGAACTTGGTTGACATCCTTCGACCCCCCTCCCTCGATGCCTTCATATCCTGCGTCTGCATCCCAGCTCCTGGGTCAGACCATCGACAACGGTGCACTCAGGATAGAGGAAATCCTCGGTGCGGGGTCGTTCGGAGTGGTCTTTCGTGCTGTCGACACCCAATCCGGCACACAATATGCCGTCAAGCGCGTAGAGAAGGCTTGCGCGGATTACTACCAAACCCGCGAACAGGAGCTCCATGCCCGAGTCTCGTCTCACCCCCACGTACTCACATTCCATCGTGAGATTGACGCGGGCTGTTATGCCTTCTTTGTCTACGACCTCTGTGCTGGCGATCTCCACTCTGCCATCGGGAAGCTCACGTTTTTCCGAGAGGATGAGCTGATCAAGCGCGTATTCGTTCAAATAATCGATGCGCTCGAGTACTGCCATTCTCGTGGGGTCTACCACCGTGATCTAAAGCCAGAGAACATCCTTGTCTCTGCTCAAAGTGGGGACATCGACGTCTTTGTCGCGGACTTTGGCCTTGCGACGACGAGCAAGATGACGGGATCTTCCTGTGGGACACCGAACTTCATGAGCCCAGGTGTGTGTCTCGAAAGGTGGGATGATGCATCGCGGAGTCGCTAATTTGTTTTCAGAGTCACTTGTAGCGCGTCATCGCCCATACTCTACCGTTGAGGGAGACATCTGGGCGCTCGGTTGCGTCCTTGCTAAGATGATTGCGAATGAGCTCCCATGGACGTTGGCATCGCCGGACGACAATGACTACGAGGATTTCCTGGTGGATCGTACGATGCTGTTTGACGCCCTTCCAATTTCGGATGCAGCATACTTCCTCCTGAAGAAGATCTTTTCTCCGAGGCCAGATCGTCGCCCCTCTCTGGCCGAAATCCGGGAGGAAGTGCTGGCGGTGGATACATTCTACATGAACGATAGGGAGGCGGCACTGTCCGGATGGGCGGAACGCATACGGAAGATGGGCGTGTGCGGTGTCACGGCCTCGGCGGCGTCATCCCGTTGTTCGGAGGAGAAATCGTCTGGATCGTTTTACTCTGGCACGCACAAGTCCTCATCTGACGAGTCGCGCTACTCATTCGGCTCATCCTCGTCTGCATTCGAGTCGATCTCGTTGGAGTCGAGTGTGCTACCTGTTACGCCCCCTACTCCGGCAGTGGAGGTGTTTCATGGTATGGAAAAGGCGTTCAGTCGTCTGTCACTGGGACTGCGCGTTGCGGTTGCCCGGTCGATTTAATCTTTGCTACTCAACACGGTCATTGACATCTAAAGGACATTTGGGTTATGAACGATTATGGTATACGGACTTCGATATAATGAACATATCCATATCTTATTTCCATAATTTATTTACATCGCCGTTACATTGCTTGGACAATACGGAAACCACAATACAAACTATTTAAAAATATATCTCGTCTTGAGAATCGAGAATAATTTCTAATGGACAAATCCGCTTGGGACTTCACAATTACAAATTAATCTAAATAGCACTCCTCTCCAGAACCGAGAACGTCCCTCCCGCTGAAAGTTGACCTTATGCATAACTGATATTTATCATAAATTGGTTTTGTTGTTTGCTGATTTATACTGTACTGTATTATATAAATTAGAAAATATGCGGAGTCTTCATGCCGATACCATTCATATTCTTTTGCTTGTCAAGACAGAATTGCATCTTTTGTTCGCTATCTCACGACACTATCTACTATACAATCTCCATACCTTTCTGTACCCATTGAACTTTTGCTAACTTGACTTGATAGATATGCAGACAGCAGCACGAGGAAGCCGAGAAAAAAGCTCATACACGGGGCGTCACATTCACCATAAGCGGGCCCCTCTGCAGCACCAAATAGTCATGCAACGTGTCCTCCCACCCCTTCACATCGCATCCAGAAGCCGCCCGGAACTCGTATCGCTGCACCATGTGCGTAACCACGAAGCGTATCTCCATCAGCGCCAGATTCTTACCCACACACGCCGCTGGGCCATACGAAAATGGTATGAAGGCTGCAGGATTGTGCGTCGTGATGCCCGGGGTTGGCTCGGAGGAGGACGTCGTTTCTGCTTCTGCTTCTGTGCCTATCCACCTCTGCGGAAGGAATGTATCTGGCATGGAGAAATTTCGGGGATCTCGGTGGATGCTGTGGGTATGTAAAAATAGCTGCGTCTGTTCCGGGATCACACTAATACGCTGTGTCAGTGTACCCAGTACTCCTCAATAGCCATGGACACAATCTTACTGATTTCCGAGCACCTTTGGGCCTGCACCACGCAACACACAACGTTGAGATCCACCGGGTACAGGCGCATGCAGTCGCAAAGCCTCATTTCTAAATTAGCCAAGTGACCTCGTGCTTTAGTATTTTGACAACAGCAAAGCTGGACACCACAACCAGGAAGTATTGGGGGGGAGACGACGCACATGCACGCATTCAGCCAAGGCATTTGGCACATTTTCGCCGCATCCAATGGCTCTTCCCCTGCAGGAAAGTTTTTCTCCACTTCATCTCTCAGACGCTCGAGCGCCGTGGGATTCCGAATAAGGTAGTAAAACAGCACGACCAAGGCGGTGGAGGTCGTATCGGAGCCGGCGAGGATCGCGAGGAGACCATTTGACTCTGCCTGACCTGGCACGGCTCCAGCTTCTTGATCCTCACCATTCTGGTTGGTACGAGCGTTTGAGTGTCAGCGATTTAGGCCCGGCTGGCGGTTAACTCACCAAGTAGTAGAACAAGTCCCTTCTCTTCGATCCCGTCTGCAGTCGCTTGGAGACTTTCTCGCGTGAAAACTCCCGCGCGCGCTTCAAATGATACATCGAGCTGGGGAGGCGATTCAAGTAGGGTAGAACCCAGGGAACATGGGAAAACGTCGTCAGGTTTCTTCGAGGCACCTCGTCAGCCTACATCACTCTGGGGAAACTGGAAACCAAAAAAGTTGACAAGTTGTTGGAGAGGACGTACTTGACTCCAGCCCGTAAAAGATCCCGAATACCTATGGTATCGCTACCATGCTTCATGAGGTCGAAAACGCCGCCGAACCTAGGGGAGACCTCAGTCAGACAAATGCAGTGCTGTGTGTCTTGATGCACCTACGCCATATCTCCCATAAAATCAGTCCTGAAAACATCCCGTTAGTAAAACGAGCAAACTCGTTCGGAAAGGGAGCACCTACGCAAAGAAATCGAACCATGCACACAAATCTACTTGCGTCTCACGTTTCTCTTTCGCCGCATTTCGGATGATACCATCCATGCCATCCACCAATTCCCGCACCCGGTCCGCGATAATCACCTGATACTCATTCATCGCAGAGCCCACGAATGCGCGATCCCATGGCTTCCGCTTCCGGGCGTGGTCAGCAGCATTGCGTGAAGCGACGACTGAGGGCAGACGATGGTCCCAGGCTAAGGACCCATTCAGCCCCACTGTCCGGTCCACTGCCACGCAAAAAGTGACAAAACGAGCAGGCGCACCAGGACCCTTCTGCAGACCACCAGGGCCAAGAATAGAGTGGATGGTGGATGGATCACGAATGGACAATTCATTGGGACCTGAGGCGCAATAGCTCATTCAGCACGTTTGTCGTCACAGAAGGCTGGTGTAAAAGAAAAAAAGAATTGACCTATGCGGACATAATCTCCATAACGATCATGGAGCGCAGAGTAGTGCAAATGTTGTTTTCCCTTTGCACAAATAGCTGCAGAGTGCCATTTAGACAGTTTTGCGAGGGTCGGGCCAGGGTAGCTCGCAAGTGGATGCCAGGGAGAGAGACGATACACAACGGTGTAAGCCAATACAAGAGCATTATAGATGACGAGAGACGAGAAAAAGGCAAATATTCTGAAGGTAAAGAAAGGGGTCAGAGGAACGGATAAGAAGGCGGGAGGAAGAAGGAGCAGGGCGAGGAGGGTGGAGGGCTTGTAGGGCTCGAAGCGTCTAAAGTACAGATATGTTACCTATTTGGGGTCGTACTTTTAGGTCCCGTACCGGTAACCGTGAATAAAAGAAGAGCGCACGTACAAAACTGGTGGAGAGAAAAAGCGGTGCAAGGCGAGAAATGGGGAGGTTCGCATAGGACGACATCATTGTGGGCTCCGAGAGGTCAACTTGTGCATGTGCGCTACCTTTATACCAGGATGATAGCAACAACCACGTTGCGTATGCATTTTTATGAGCGGCCTTATGAGCGGCCCCCTGCACGCGAAAAAGGTGGACCCTGAAGATGAGGATAAGGCACTGAGATTAGAGAATACACCGGGGTACGCGGACGGACATCCATGGGGTCGCACCACCAGCCAGCCATCGCTTCACACCCACACTGCACTTATAGCCCACCACTCCATAACATCCCCCCCCCATCACAATACACGACAATCCCTCCCCCCCTCCTTCAACTTCCCGCCCCTCCATGGACCAAAAACTCGCCTTGTAGCGACGGAAGCGCGCGCTAGAACGGGGCGCAGGTACAATACAGTCAGGTCAAAGGGCCGGATGACAAACGGACGACCACACACCTGGACCCTTCTTCCTCCTGGCCTACTGCGCACTACTGTATTGTACCCACCCACCATCTCCGTCTCCTGGCGTGGTCACCAGCCACTACTCTCGACACCCCCTTCTTGTCACACTACAGGTCATAGGGAGTTCTGCATCAGACTGACTAAAAGTCCAAGGCCGAAGTGTCGGCCAACCTGCTGATCTAGATGGATAAATCATTTAGGGGTAGAAAGTGCTTCATGATAACCCAGGTGCACGTAAATGGAATCAAAGAAAAATTAACTAAAATACATACCCATTTGGCGGGCCGGCAATTGCCGGCGTTATAATAGCCTAGCTTACAGCGTCGCGGGGACGGTACTCGGCACAAAGCCAAAAGCTAACATGCTCTCGGAATTCTGCACATGGTCATGATTATAATAAAACGACTAGGCTATCATCATGATATTTAGCTATACAGCGCTCATCAGCGCCAAAAAAAGAAAAAGCTAAGCATAAGGGCGAGAACTCGTGTTTCGCGATCAAACAGTCCGTGTTCATGCGGGCGGCATCGATCCCTATCCCTCCTTTGGGAGCTCGATGACGAATATGGTGCCATCTGCAGCGACGCTTCCCATGGATAAATGGTTTTCGCACGGATAAGGCATCTCGATGCCGTCCTCTTCCGTCCATAACATCAACACGGCACTACACAGTCGACAACGAAGAGAGAAGAAAAAAAAAAGAACATCAGCTTTCTGAACGATGGGGAGGACGGCGCCCAAGAGGATCGGGAAAGGGAAAGGCAAGGTGGATGGGATGGGAAAAAAACATACTTGGTGGCGTCGAGCCCAAAGGCAACACACGCACTTGTGAGGACCCGGCCGACGGTGTGCGTCGTCTTGACCTTGAACTTGTTTTCCTTCTCCGTTGGCGGGTATCGGATCGTGATCAACAATTTCTCGGTGGGCGGTGCTGGAGCGGGGGCAAGGGCCGGGGCAACCTCCAGCTTGAGCTGGGGCTTGGGTTTCGATCGCGCGGCGAGATCTGTTCCGGTTCAAGCCGTGCATGGGTCAAGGTCAAGGTTCCAACGAACAAACTCGAGATATTGATTGACTCACCATCGTCCTGAGCCTCCTTCAGCGGGCCCGAGTTAGGTATCGTCCCTAGTATAACAGTGGCATTAGCACGCAGGGTGGCGCAACGAGTTCGGATGGAGAGAATACGTACTTGAGGGACGTGGAGACACATCTGGAGCACCTTGCGTACTATTGAGTGCGTTGTATGCGGGTGGCTTAACGTCCGCCTGCTCATCGTCAGAGTGCTCAGGCTGTGGGAAAGACTTGATCAGGGTGGATCGGACCCTCCCGCCTGAAAGCGTTGCACGGACACTTCCCAGTCCCCGGTTGGTCTTTGGTGGGGTGGCAACGCGTTTCGGGGGCGAAGGGACGATCGAGAAGGAGGGGTCGACCGCATTTCGCATTCGATATGAAGCTGGCAGCTTCACGACAGGATGGGCCGCAGCGTAACCACCCTCCTCACCCTCCTCCGGTTCATCGTCTGATTCGATCCGCGCGCGCGACTTTCCCTTGTCTTTGCCCTTCCGCGGCGCGGGTGCGACATCAAAGTCGTCTTCGTAAGACCCGAGATCGTCTTCTTCGGCCGCGAGGATGTCCTGGACGTCATCGTAGCTCGTGGCGGGTCCACTGAGGCCGTCCTCGGGCTGCGTGGCCTCGTTGGAAGATCCGGAAGCGGCTTTATGCGCCGCACGCTTGGGCGTGAGGGAAAGTTTATCCCGGATGTGAGAGCGCTGAGAGACTCCGCCGTCCTCTCCACCTTAAGATTATGGATGTGTAAGCGAACTCGTGCGTCAGGGGGAAAGTGTAGTAGTCCTCACCTCCAGGAGAGTCCGAGTCGTCACTTTTGACGACTACGGTGCTCACAGTCAATGCGATCGCTTCCCATGCAGACGGGTGAATCTCAACCGCGGCGTCGTGGCAGATATCGAGGTCGCTCGTTTCAAAGACAACGGTTGAACCGAGTGCAGCGCAAAAGACTGCACGCGTGATCGTCAGCAGTTCCTAAAGGGACGGGATCAACGAGAAAAACAGATGATTCCAAAAGGACCGCTCTCACTTGATAAGTTTTGGGTAGGAGGACGAGAACGTGCCTCGGTCCATGTCGCAACACTAGCGTGTGCGCAGAGCTAGTTTTGGATTTATTTGGAAACACTTTTGAAGATACAAGCATGGCTGGGGGCCACGGGAAAGGAAAAGATGAGATTGATTGTGAAGTTGAGCTGCGGGTTGACTAATATCGATGCTGTGCTGCGATCACGAGGCGGCGCGTGTTGGTTTGTCACGAGATTGCCCCGTCCAACTCTCACCACCATCCAGCTTGCCTCTTCCCTTCACCCTCGCGGTCCCTCTTGATCTACCCTCCCAGTATTGAAGTTTATGCCGCCGACCTCGTTATTAATACATGTCCTCCCCTTCCGAGTATGACGACAAGGCGGCTTCTCACCCACGTTTACACCTTCCTCATGACGGAGCCATCAGTGGTAGTTGCGTCATTCGTGATCTTCGCTGACTTGGATGGTCTCCCTCCCCCCGATAATAGGATCCTGGCTCTCCTTTCCGCCTCATAGAAATACCTTATGGACAGCTCGTCGCTGAATGGTAGCGTTCGCATGGTGGGGTAAAGACTCGGCATGGATATGCCATCGCATGCACTAATAGGCTCCTGCCAGATATGGAGGCTGCAGTCCATCTCATTCTGGACTATCCTATGGCACCCATGTATATCGGATGTGAATTGCGGTTCTCCGAAGGCCCCAACGCTATGTACTTTCACAACGGCTGCCAGACAGCGCCCTTGCATTTGACCTGGTTGTTCCAAAATACTCGGTCCCATGCGCAGGCGTCCTTCCATTACACATAAAAGAGCTCCAGCGCACATATATGCGCACTCTCCCATGGCCTTGAAATATTGGAATACCTGGTCGGTTTATAAACAGCAGAATATCTTACCTTAATTCCCACTGTCTCAGTATTGGAAAGAAAGTCCCTTCCTTGATTGAGACAGTAGGAAGTGAGGAAAGATGTTTCTAAAGATGCCTAATGAAGTAACGAAGTAAGCATCTCAATTCATGGAGTTTGTATTAAACCCCTTAACATACGTAGGTATAGGTGTAGCTTGATCTTCATTAGGGGTTAATATGCCTGGATTCGAAAACCAGTACAATACGAGATAATAATACCCAGATTATCAAAACATTCCTCCACCTGGCGAACTACGTGGGGTCTTTGAACTGAATACAACGCGGAGGGCATGTTGATCTTGACCTTCACAACTCCCGAAAAGGAAGTGACATGCAACGTCACCTGCCGGCTGCGGATTCCAGAAGGTGGTGGTTGTGACGTCACATCATGCCTGTTTTATTGCGCAGTTGTGCAGCATCTCAAGATCTCAATCTTCCAGCTTGTGAAGCTGTTAATTGCGACTCGGCTCGTCTGGAGAGAATTACTTTGGTGCTGCTGGAGAATTCACATTAGCGCTCAGTTCAGCAATTGACACATCACCGGTGATGTTTCGCACCATGCCGCCTCCTTAAATTCCCCTAACCTTATTCTCGGGCTATCTCCTAAAATAGTCCAAAGGGGCTAGGGCGTTTCAGCAGAGTGCCTCACTGTATCAGGCCCCTCCGTCTGCTCCTACAATGCCTCCGCTTCCGTCCAATCCAGACGGTGAAACCTCCAGGGACGTTCGTCGACTGTCCCGATGGAGATATCATACTTCGTTCTTGCGACTCGCAGGAATTCCGGGTGCTGAAGCTGTACCTTACCAAGTGCTCTCCCGTCCTAAACAAACAGATCAAAGCGATTTCTGATCCTTCCGACACCACCAGTTCCAGTGATGTCAACAGGCCTCTTCTTCCGGTCGTGCAGTTGTCTGATAACGGATCTATCCTTTCCTCCCTCCTCACTTTCATTTTCCCCGTGCCTCCGGTTCCTCCACCTCGAAGAAATTATGGAGCTTCTGTCGGTGGCACAAAAGTACGAAATGGAGTCCGTTTTGGCCGACATTCGTGGCTGTGTTGCTTTGCAGGACCCACCTTTTAACCATCCGGACAATGCTTCCGTGCTTATTCTCTTGCCCAGAAATACGGACTCCGTCAGGAGCAGCCAAGGCTGCTAAAATCACACTAACATTCACACTGACCATTGAGGACCTGGAAGAGGAAGACATGTTAGATGTCATGCCAGGTGCTTATCTTCACGAACTTTGGAGGTACCACCAGAGCGTCCAACACGATCTCTTCTCAAACATCGATGGCTTTAGAAGTGCCGCCGCTGTGATAGGCCTGAAATGCCCAGACACGCGATCGGGAATCCCAGGATGGCTTGATGGATTCATCACCTCCGTAACTCGGGCCCCCTCTCACTTTCGTCTAATTGAATTGCAGATGGCCCTGGAGCGCCATAACTACATTCGCACTAGATGTGCATTGTGCGGACACATCCCTAGCCGGACATACGTATACTCTGGACGGCCTTGACTGACTTTGTCAATGAGAATATTGCAAGGGTGAGTGGTATTGACATTGATTCGATTCTTCATGCGTCCTGTACTGAATACGAAACTCCTACAGGCTGAATCCGCTCTGGCCATCTTAGAGTTAGAGTGGGAAACGTGCTCTCAACCTCATACCCATACTCCAGAGGCCCTCCTGCCTTTGCCCGAATGCCAGTCTATAAGTGCGGCAGATATCATAATTCAGTCATCTGACCATGTCAGCTTCCCTGTCCACAAATCAATACTGGCCTTATCATCCCAGATCTTCAGGGACATGTTTTCTCTCCCTCAGTCTTCGAATGAGATTGTCGATGGGCTCCCTGTGCTGCGCGTGTCTGAGGACGCGGAATTAGTACGGGCTTTCATCACTGTGTATCCTATCCCTTCGGAGATACCTGCGCGGTATGACCGAGTTTTGGCCCTACTCGCTGCTTCCCAGAAATACGATATGCCTGGCGCCCAGCTCTCCATTCGCACAGATGTCAGTCACAGAAACCTAGGTGCACAAACTGGCGCCGAGGCCTTCCGCGCATATGCGATCGCAAGCAAACACAGGCTTTCACCCAAAAGAAACACCGCCGCAATCCGCACTCTTGATTGTGATTTGACGTTTGAAAGTCTCGGAAGCGAACTGTCGCAATTTGAGGGCTGGGCACTGCGCGATCTGGCCAAATTTCGGAAGTCACGCAGAGATGAGGTCGTTTTGTGCTTCGAATCATTCTTCGAGGCTCGCAGAGACCCAACTCGTTTCTGGGTTGATTGTCCCAAGAACGAAGAGATAAAGGTGGTTCTTCCTGGATGGTTGCTGAAGATTTTCAGATCACAAATTTATGGTCTGAAGAAGAAATTTACGAATGCATTCATACAGCCCTCAAGCCTTCGTGAGAAATATCTTGCGGCTCTACGGGCTCACACAACGAGGGATCTCGAGTAGGAGGGATGTGCCTTCTGCTTGGAAATCCATAGTCTCTCAGGGGAAAGATATTGCGTAGAGTTAGAGGAAAAATTTGCCCAAGTACGAGATAAGGTGAGTTTTCTAGTTCAGGGAACAGGTGGCGAAGAGAATCTTGTATGGGCGATGGGAGATGCAGCTCGTGGGGAATATGGTATGATGCGTGAACTCAGCCAGTAGAAGTGTCATTCGCTGACAGAGGTCAAACACGTGGATGATTTCCTTGTGAATACAGTACGAGAATGTGATGGAGCGACATTTTTCAGCGCCGCGAATATGACACTACCTGGGGTCGACATCTAGTTACTGTATCGTATCTCTCTACTCTGTTTTTTGACCGGACTCACAGACTTGATTAAATGATGCTCAGGCAGTCGGGCTGCGCTGACCGTTTCAGAGTTGTACACATTCGGAATCGGAAGGCAAGGCCCGTGAGCACGAGTTCGTGGCGCTAATCTACAGTATTGCAGCGCAGTGGTTTACATATTACCGAACTGCGATCACGTGCAACAGTTGCAGTCGCCATTTGTACCGCAATCCGAGCAACCAGCAACACACTACCAGCCGAGTTCGCCTCAGCGCTCAGCGCTTAACGCTCAACATCAAATACTGGGACTTTGAATCCCCAACACGTTTACACGTCCACCATGAACTCATCGCACACCCATGCAATTTTGATTTCTTCCCACGATTCTGACGCCCGATCCAGGTTCCCCTAACCCTGTTTTTCTCGGCGTAGAGTTTATCATGATCTTACGGTAATCCTTGGGCTGTCCTTGGGGTCCGCACGATTTTTTTTTCACCATGGTCTGCAAGTACCCCCATGGCGTCAGTCCCTTTGTCTCCCACAACGCATCCGCTTGTGTCAGCACCGGATGGTGAATCTTCCAGGACGTTCGTTGACTGTCCGGACGCGGATATCATCCTTCGTTCTTGCGACTCGCACGAATTCCGAGTGTGGAAGCTCTATATTACCAAGAGCTCTCCTGTTCTAAACAACCAGATCCAAGCGATTTTAGATCCTTCCTGCCCCACCGGTTCTAGCGATGTTAACGCACTCCCTCTTCCGGTTCTGCAATTGTCTGATAGCGGATCTATTCTTTCCTCACTCCTCACTTTCATTTTCCCCGTGCCTCCCGTTCTTCCATCTTCCTTCGAAGAAATAATGGAGCTTCTATCGGTGGCACAAAAGTACGAAATGGAGTTCGTTCTGGCCAACATTCGTGGCTGCGTTGCTTTGCAGGACCCACCTTTCATCCACCCGAAGAATGCCTTCTTTGCTTATTCCCTTGCTCAGAAATACCGACTCCGTCAGGAGGCGGCTAACGCAGCCAGAACCACATTGACATTCACTCTAACTATCGAGGACATGGAGGGCAAGTTGGATGCCATGCCAGGTGCTTATATTTACGAACTTTGGAAGTACCACCAGAGTGTCCAGCATAATCTCCTCTCGAATATCGAAGACTTCATAAATTCCGCCGGCCGCGGCACGCTGATTGGCCTAACATGCACACGCACTCAATCGGGGATCCCAGGATGGCTTGATGACTACATTGTTTCCGTAGCTGGGGCCCCCTCTCACTTCGATGTAATGGAATTGCAGATAGCTTTGTCGCGCCATGTTGGAAGTAGCGGTGGTTGTGCATCGTGCACGAATATCCCATTCCAGACCATACGTGTGTTCTGGACGGCCTTGACTGACTTTTTCAATGAGAATATCGCGAGGGTGAGTGACGTTCCTTCGATTCTTGGCGCGTCCGGTACCAAGTGCAAAACTCTTACAGGCTGAGCCCGCTCTGACCATCCTAGGGTTAGACTGGGGAACATCCTTCCAGCCTCAATCTATTCCTCCAGAGCCCCTCCCACCATTGCCCGAGTGTCTGTCTATGAGCGGGGCAGATATCATACTTCAGTCATCTGACCATGTCACCTTCCCTGTCCACAAATCGATACTGGCATTCTCATCTCAGCTGTTCAGGGACATGTTTTCGCTTCCTCAGCCTTCGAATGAGCTTGTCAACGGGCTCCCCGTGTTGCACATGCCTGAGGATGCGGAACTAGTACGGTCTCTCATCACGGTGCTGTATCCTATTCCTTCGGAGATACCTGCGCGGTATGATCGTGTTTTGGCCCTGCTCGCTGCCTCCCAGAAATACGATATGCCTGGCGCCCAGCTCTCCATCCGCGCGGAGATCGGTAACAGAAAGCTGGCTGCACAAACAAGCGACGAGGCCTTCCGCGCATATGCCATTGCAAGCAGAAATGGGCTTTTACACGAAACAACCAGCGCCGCAATCTGCACTCTCGATTACAATTTGGCGTTTGAAAGTATAGGAGGCGAACTGCAGCAGTTTGAGGGTTGGGCACTGCGCGATCTGGCCAGTTTTCGGAAGTCACGCAGAGATGCGGTCGTCTTGTGTTTCCAGTCATTCCTTGATGTTCGCAGCGCCCCATCAAACATCTGGGTTGGTTGTCACGGATCCAAGGACAAGACAAGAAAGGAAGGACCGATTCTTCCCTCTTGGTTACACTACCTTTTTACAACACAAATCGCGGAACTGAAGCAAAGCTTTACGAATACATTCATACAGCCCTCGAGCATTCGTGAAAAATACTTGTTGGCTCTGCGGACTCACTCGACGACTTGGGGCGGTCCTGATGGATGCACCTTCTGCCTGAAAGTGCATGCTTTCCAAGGGGAGGGATATTGCGTAGAGCTAGAGCGAAAATTGGCCGAAGCACGAGGTCAGGCGAGTTCCGCATTCTCTTTGTGCGAGTTTGATGTCAGAATATACGCTATCGACAGGTATTTGAAGCGGGAGCGGAATAGCCTAGTTTAAGGAACAGGGCGGAAGATCTTGGTGAATATGGTATGCCATGATCCCGGTCGAATTGTCATCAACTGACAGAGGTTAAACACAGGGCGGATTTTTCTGGGACTATGATAGATCAAAATTTCAAGGGCCGCGAACAGAACTCGACGTGACATCAGTCAGGATTGACATCTATTTATTATATCGTACCTCTCTACTCCAGATTTTGACCAGACTTGAATTCACCGACCTTATTAAATGAAGCTCAGACTGCGCTAACCATCTCAGGGTTGTACATACCCGGATGCCAAGGTTTGCGAGTGCAAATACGCGGGACTTGTCTGTACTGCACAAGGCCTAGAAGCACGCTAACAGGTATCCGTCCAAAGCCTTTCAATGAGGTCGGAATTCCGATGCCATAACATCTATTTATTACCATGCAGAGATAGATCCATTTTCAAGCCGCCGAACCATTAGATGAACTCCCCTTCCCATGGTTGTTCTCCCAATCCAACCGCTGTCTCAAGAACAATGCTACCCAGGTAAGGGCCAGCAAGACAGGCACTTCCACCAACGGTCCAATTGTTGCGGCAAGTGCTTGATTGGAACCTTCGCCCCACACAGCAATCGCGACGGCAATAGCCAATTCCTTGAAGAAATGTGAGTACGTTTTTATTTCCTTCGGCCAAGTGGGGGGGCATTCACGTACGAAATTGTTGCTCCCTGCCGTAAATGCCTGCACGACAGCCATGTCATAGCCCCATACCTTGCCCTCCTTTCCCGATTCACGGCGGCTCAGATAAAACACGAGTGCGAAAGCCGAAGACCACATAATGATGAAGTAGCACACCATGGGTACAAAGACGCGGAAGACTTGTGAGAGATGGTGGACAATCTGATGTCCTTGGTAGGCGAATATGACCAGAATTGTGTACAGCAGTCCGACGAGAGAAAGAAGAGAAAAGCGGGGTATGAATCGGTTGTCCAAGAAGGCCTTATTGGAAAGTTTCCAAACAGTGTATCGAGTTGTTATTCCAGCCGCCAAAGGTATTCCCAAGTACTAAAAGCGTGTCAGTTATGATGTTATAGAAGAACGGGAAAGACAAACAATAAGGCTGGAGATAGCAACGCTGCCGTACGACACATGAACAGTTGATTGGCTTCCGATGATGTTGATGAAAAGCAAGGCATATGGTGAGTACAATAGGATTTGGAGAACAGAATTGACGACGACTAAGATAGCACAGTAGTCTCCGTCGCCTCTTGCTAGTTGATTCCAAATCATCACCATGGCTATGCAGCGGGCAAGACCGACGAGTATCACACCCGCACGATAGGTTGGCAGATCTGGTAGAGTCGCCCACGCTAGACCGAGCATTACGAGAGGTCCTGTCAACCACTGGTAAGTTGAAAGAATTTACATTGCACACAAAAGCTCACCAATTATCCAGTTGAGGATCAACGAAAGGCCTATATGAACCCACATCTTTCGAGAGCGAAATATCTTTGGTAAAGCTTCATACTGTACTTTAGTGAGGATCGGCCACATCATGACGATCAGACCAATTGCGATGGCTTTATTGGTTTTAAAAGTATTAACGAATGCTTATTACACCTCAGCTGAAAGGCGACCCACGTACTGATACGCTATCGAAACGTATGGTGTCAAATGCGTGTTGAACGTTCCGTACGAATTCGCCGATTAGAACACCGGTTATCATAGCCACAAGGATGGCAGGTGTCAGAAGACGATCAACAATGCTCAGTTTCTTGAAGAGTTCTATAAATTGTACGTCGGAATTGGTCGAGCAGGGAGGGGAGCGTCTACTTGCCTTGGAACGATGACATAGGCAC
>QLOT01004487.1:808-17855 GCA_003313875.1 Russula aff. compacta | reverse complement strand
TAGCTCTGCCAGAACATATACGCCATCTCTCATCCCCTTCAGTATGAATGGCGTCCGTCGCCTTCTCGGTAACGCTACATCTACACCAGCCCCTACACCAATCAGCAAAGACACCGTCAGCACATCATCACGCTCAGCAAGCCCGACGAAGGAGCTGCCGCCTTCACCACCCGTCACGAGGGCCCTTTTTATTCGCAAAGATCGTAAAGCACCACCATCACCCATTGCCGGTCCCTCATCCGCCCCTCCCTCGCCCATCATCTCGACGCCGACACGTCGAAAACCACCGCCATCCGAAAGTGAAGAGACCCGTCCGTCATCACATAACCAGACGAACGGTGTACAGCTAGCGAACACCCGCGACGTTTTATTATTCAGCTTGTTGTCCTCTGAGGCGTTGGTGGACAGCCGGGGCTACGAGATCTTGAACGCTGAGGAGGTCGAGGAGCTCAAAAAGGTGAGTACTCTCTCTTTGGTTTCGGTATCGTCATTCGAAAGAACAACTTCCGCTGGAATGTGGAATGTAAAGGCACCGCCTCTCAGGGATCTATCTCCTGTGATCTAGTCATCCTCTCACTCTTTATCTACTGCGCGACGCCAAGCAGACAACGGTCTTCCTGACATCTTCTCCTGCAGGAGCACACAGTCCTGTCCTCGCGCGTTGGCGCCCTCCAAAAAAAACTCGCGACAGAAGTCAAAATTCGCGATGCAGCGCAGACACTCGCCCGACTTAACGCCGCGTCTTCTCCCCCCTCCCGCATATCGCGACAGTCGAGCGGCGCGCTCGAGGCTGCAGAACGAAAGGTAAGCGCCGCCCAGACGGATCTATGGCGCATACAGGAACGCGCCGCGAACATCGGCCGGCGGCTTCTCGAACACCGTGCTGGCGTGCTCGGTGCGGCGCTCGCCGAGACGGAGCGCGTTCAGCAGGACAAGGACCGCACTACCCCCGCCTTCCTTGACGCCGATGGCTCGCTCAGTCCGCTCGCGAGCCCGAGTAGCAGTGGAGCTGCGGCCGTGACGACGCCCAAGTTTGACGGCGCGCATTTCTTCGCTGGGCACGAGGACGCGGTCGTCCCTGGGAAACAATCGCAATCGCGCGGTGCGACACCTAGCGCGAGCCGGAAGGAACTCGAAGAGCTCGAGGCGAGGCTGGCCGATGCCGAGGCGCGGGTACGGGAGCGGGAAGCTGAGCTCGAGAGCGCGCGGATGGCCGCGGCTTCTGACTTGGAGAATGCCCGCGTCGCGGCAGAGGAGGAGCTTGCCAATCTGCGTGCTGCCAGTGCGTCAGAGTTGGCACGGGCTCATGAACGCGCCGCCGAGATGGAGGGTCGTGTGGCGCGGTTTGAGCGGGAGCTAGAGTCGTCGGTCGGCGGGAGGGAGGACGTTGCGTACATGGAGGAGCGCATACGGACGTTGGAGCGCGAGGTGTCGGACGCGGATAAGAAGGCGGATCGGGTGCAGAGGGAGGCGGAGGAAGCTGCGGCGGCGTGGGTCATCGAAAAGGCGTCGTGGGCGTCAGAGCGCACCCTTGTTGAGCAAGAGCGAGGGCGGTCGGTGGGGACGTTGGAGACGCTGGAGAAGGAGCGCGAGCTGTGGGAGCAGGAGCGCGAGGAACTCATGGCGCGCGCGAAAGATCAGATCGCGGACGCTGCCGAAGGCCTGCGTGGCCTCGTTCAACGCTTCGACATCCCGCTTTTCTCGCGCGAGTCTAGGATCGGCGTGCTCGTCGATGCTCTCGGGCGGTACCTGGAGAAGCACAATGCGCAGGTATTTGAGGAGTTGTTCGCGGCAGAGACAGAAAAGCGCAATGTGATGACCCGGGAGTTGGAGGCGGCGAAGGCCGAGATACAGGCACTGCAAGCTCAGTCTTCTTCGGTGAGTGCCGTCCTCTTCTATATCTATCGATCGATGGCAGATCGTCGTCTGGACGGCTGACTTTTCTCTCTATAGAGTAGCCCTCGTGCCTTATCGTTTCCCATAGAAGCCAGGCCCTCTTCGCCAGTCACATTTGCCAAAGACGCGGCGAGCTTCGTTGGAATTTTGCAGCCACTTTGGGCTGTTCTGCCATCTCCGGAAGCACGCGCGGCGCGACTGAGCAACGCAGCTCGTCCCTTCAGGGCGGGGAATGGTCGGACATCACCGAGCCAACGTAAGGGACACCCAGGGAGCCCGAGCGTGTCGATCAGCGACATGGACGTGCGCGCACTCAAGACCCTCTACACTCCCGGTGGCGTCTCCGGCTCCGGTTCCAGTTCCGGTTCCAGCTCTAGTTCTAGTTCCAGCTCGGGACCAGGCACAGGGGGCACAGGCAGGCCGAGCTCGCCGAGTTCGCCGACGGAGAACAATAACGCAGGGACATTTAGCGTGGAGGCATTCGCGCAGCGAGTGCAGGCGCTGATTTCGGATGATCGCGCGTTGATGGAGCGTCTGATCCGGTTCGCTCAGGCGCACGACCTGCTGAAGAAGAATGCGGAGCGGGCGCAGAAGCTCGCGCAGGAGAGCAATGCCGCGTTGGAGACGTATCAGCGGCAGGTGCGCACGCTGGAGGAGCAGCTCGCCCGCACGGACGGTCTGTACGTGCATCACGTTTTCCCTTTTTTTTTGCTTCACGAGAGTTGATCGAAGTGCCCTTGGTAGTGATGAGCAAATGGAGCAGCTGGCGGCGGAGAAACTCGCTATGGAGGAGCGGGCCACGGAGCAAGCGCAGACGCTGCGTCAGCTCACCGAGGCGAACGCGGCGCTCTCCGCGCGCGCGCTGCAGCTCGCGCAGGATGCGGCCGCGGCGCAGGACGAGCTGCGTGCTGTTACTTCGGCGTCGGAGCGCGAGCAGGTGCAGAGGCTCGCTTTGCTGGAGGAGATCAACCTCGTTCAGACGGAGAATGGGAGTTTGAGGCAGCAGTTGCGGACGCTTGGCAAGTTATAATATTAGTGTGGTCGCTGTCGGTTTGGGTTTTTTCTTTTTTTTTCAATCTGGTCGGTCAGTCATACAGTACCATTTTTGAGACGAGGGGGGTCGGACACGAGGTTGCTAACTTCATTTTCTTGCTTGGAGGACTTGTTTACATTAAATCTATTTTTTGATGTATTTTTCTCTTTCAGAGGGCTTTTTGTTCTGGTGCATATTTCCTCTACTGCATGCGACTCGGAAGGAGAATCTCGTGGTCGGTGAGACGAATCCAGTCAAGTGGACCGAAAGTTATGTTGCTGGATGGCTTTCGCCTCGGTGCACTTTACACATATATCCGAGATGGCTGATTCCAAAAAACTGAGTATCAAAGTAGGCTGCTTTGATAGCAACACCGCGGAACTAACAACGTCCACGGAAACGTGGAAAAGATGCGGCTGAATGCGCACCCATCTATTTCGTCTAATCTTCGACTTCTTCCAGCCTCTCTCCTCCTCACGCTCCTGCCCTGCATCGTCTCAATGTCTCAAGCTCCAAGCCCACAGGCAGATCTCGAAAATGGGAACGAAAGAGGTATTTCTTATCTGCTACCTTTGCCTTGACCTGTCCTCATCGATTTCACGAACGTGTATCCTAGATGGCCACCCTGGCCAACTTCCCTCGGCGCAGAATCAGCCATCACAGCCGTTCCAGCCGTCGCAAGGGGGGGTCCAACTTTGGTGACAGTTCAGGGCCACTATTTTCTATGTATTCCAAGTTTGCAGAGGAGGAAGACAATAAGATGACTGACCGCTGGACAAAAGATGCTGACGGCATCCTCATTTTTGTAAGTGCTCACATCACCACCCATGCTGGATCCGTAACCTGCAAAAACCTAGACCGGTTTATTCTCTGCCTCCGTCGCCGCACTGCTAGCCGTGTCAATTCAGGACCTCATACCAAGCTCTCAGGACACGTCCGCAAAAATATTCGAGCGACTCTATTTGAATGTAACACCTGCACCCATTCCTTCTATGATCCCTAAACCACCGCCATTCTCTCCTCCGAAATATGCCATCTGGGTAAACTCGCTCAGCCTCAGTGCAGCACTGTTGGCAACATCGTTACAACAATGGGCCCGTCGATATGTTAGGATCACTCAGCCCCCACGATGCAGTCCAGAGAAGCGAGCACGAATGCGTGTGTTCTTTGCGGATGTTGTGGACAAGTTGCAAATTCCATGGGCAGTTGAAGCGTTGCCTGCGCTGCTGCACCTCTCCCTCTTTCTCTTCTTTTCTGGCCTCCTGATTCTGTTGTTCAATGTCAACCAGATGGTTTTTGGCTGGGTGATTTGGTGCGTTGGCGTTTTCTTGACGATGTATGGGTGGATCACAGTGATTCCGATCTTTCGGCACGACAGCCACTACTATGCACCGCTTTCTGGGCCCTTCTGGTGGCTTTATACTGGCATATCATATGCTTGCTTTAAAGCTCTTGGATTCATCACATGCAACTGTCGCATCAATCACCAGACTTGGGGGGCCTTTTGTGACTTGAGGGACCACTACTATAGTGGGGTCGTGGGCGGTGTGGAGAAGGCAGCCGAGGCAACTCATCGAAACTGTCATCGGTGATCGATTTTGCGGATCTTAAACTGGATATTAGGCACTCTTGGCGAAGATGACTTCTTTGATGCCATCCCCGGCTTCATCAACTCAAGTCTTGTGGAGGGTCTCAAGCGAGATTACCCTCTTGAACTTGGATGGATGTTCAGTTGGGCGTTAACTGAATTCTTACGCCGGACTTTGTCATCCAACTCGACCCTTGATTCGACCAAAAGTCGTCGACTCATCATCTGCATAGATGCTGCGGATGCGATGGACAGGGCATGTTCCGGCTCGCTGGTGAACTGGAAGAAAATCAAGTATTGCGTTCCCTATGCGATGCATTGTCGCCGGGATCCTAATGGCTGTGAGCAAACACGATGACCGTTGGATTGCGCTCGTCAAGGATCAATTATCGGAGCATGTCCTTCGGGACAACATCGCCCATGGCGATAATAGTGTGTTACTTTCCATCTTGATCCACGTAGCACGCCAGGCCATTAACTCTCGCTATGATGATTACTGGCCGTGGGCGTGGAAGATTCTAAGATTCTGTGAACGGTTTCTCGGTTTGACATACATCACACCGTTCCTGGGCTACAGCACGAGTTTTGTGCTCTGTGGAATGGAGTCGTTCTCGAAGCAAGAAGCCAAGGGTATGACTCCATCCCTGTCTGGCTTCTCCTCAGGATTCGTCATGCGTACATCAAAGCACCGAACCAGTCAACGGCATCAGTCCCTAGTATAGATCCGGTTTCCTTGCCACCCGAGACCCGCACGAATGGCCAGAACTAGCCACATCGTTGATTTGTTGATATGTGATAGACACTTGTGAGCTCTTCCCCGTCTGCTTTATATTCACGGCTCAATGATGGTATTAATCGTGCTATCTTGGCACCGTACAGAGCGAATGGTGGGAACATGAAACGCGCTGATTGATTCTGAGGTGACGACATGGATTTCGAGCACATCATTCCCCACCACTTACCTGTGGATGGCCCATCCATCTGATTCACACCTCTCATCTTCTCAGAGACTGACTGATGTTCACTTTGAGAGGGAAACGTATCTGCGATGGAGTGCCGTGTGATGGAAGAGCGCGACAGAAGAGTAGTCCTGCAATGGTGCAGGAAAGAACAAACGATGCATGGTGATGTCATGACGGAGTGCAAGAACACTCAGGGTATTTATTTATAGTGCTCTATAAGGTCAGCCCCGCACAGAAGGATACGAACTTTGAGAACAGTAGGGTCACTGGACACCATCCGAGAATCAGGGAAGTTATGATGGTCGTCGAGGTGGGCGACGCCGGTCGTGGGGATCATGCTCGTCTTCACATTTCTCAGTTCGCAGCCTACAGTCAATCGCTGGAATCACCACTGGCGTACTCAACATACTCCACACACCCAAACACAATATGCAAACTTATCTTTGTTATTACACGTTGCAGAGATAGGGAACTTGGGTGACTTGGGTGGACTTCGTCGCAAATTGGGAAGCGCATGTAGTATCATGGCAATCCTTATAATATGATATATTATCACGATGTAATACTGTATATTAAAATGTTGTGTTACTGTAATAGGGTTCCAAAGCTCAGGCTTCATTTTATCTCCGACAAATCTTGCGACATTTGGCGGACTTGCAGTTTGGCTGACTTTAGCCAAGTCACGCCAAGTCATAGGATTTTCGGCCAATTAAGTTATGCTGAAGTTTGCGCAGCGCTACCGTGGTGTCTGGGCACGTGCAGCTGCAAAGGAACCCCCCCCAAAAAAACTTAACTGTCCTTAGAATCCTTACAGTAAGTATGACTTACAGTAAGACAAAAATAAGACATCCATGCTTACAGTAAAATGAAATTTAAGGCATTCAAGGTGGTTTTGAGTTCCCAAGTGACGTGGAGAGTACATTCTGCGTCCGTTTGAGCTCTTCTCCGCCTCTCCTCTCCTTACGCTCCCTTGCAATACAACATCATTTCAATGTCTCAAGATCAGAGCCAATTGCAAGACCTCGAGAATGGGAACAGAGGTATTAGTTACCTGGTGCCTTGACCTGTCCTCTTTGATTTCTGAAGCCTGAATCGTAGATGTCCACCCTGACCAACCTCCGTCAGCGCAGCCTCAGAGCTATCAGCCGTCGCAAGGAGGATCCAACTTTGGTGACAGCTCAGGGCCACTCTTTTCTATGTATTCCAAGATCGCAGAGGAAGAAGACAATAAGATGACTGACCGCTGGACAAAAGATGCTGATGGCATCCTCATTTTCGTGAGTCCTCACATCATCATACACACTACTAGTACACCCATAACATGGAAAACTATAGACCGGTTTGTTCTCTGCCTCCGTTGCCGCACTGCTAGCCGTGTCCATCCAGGATCTCATACCAAACTCTCAGGACACGTCCGCATTCTACCTTGAGAAAATATTTGAGCAGCTCTATTTGAACGTAACACCTTCATTGATTCCTTCCACCATCCCTAGACCACCGCCATTCTCTCCTCCGACATATGCCATCTGGGTAAACTCGCTCTGGTTCTTGAGCTTGGTGATCAGCCTTATTGCAGCACTGTTGGCAACATCGCTACAACAATGGGCCCGTCGATATGTTAGGATCACTCAGCCTCCACGATGCAGCCCAGAGAAGCGAGCGCGGATGCGTGCATTCTTTGCGAATGGTGTGGACAAGTTGCATATTCCATGGGCAGTTGAAGCGTTGCCTGCGTTGCTACACCTCTCTCTGTTCCTATTCTTTTCTGGCCTGCTGGTTTTCTCGTTCAATATCAACCATACTGTTTTCTGCTGGGTGATTTGGTGTGTTGGTATCTTCTTGACGATGTATGGATGGATCACACTGGTTCCAATCTTTCGGCACGACAGCCCATATTATGCACCACTTTCTGGATTCATATGGTTGCTTTATACCGGCATACCATGTGCCTTGTTTTATGTCCTTGCTTACCTCGGGTACCTGGGTTGCCTTACCAATCAAAGCTTGTCGCGCTTCTGTGATTTGAGAAATGATTACTACAAAAGGACTGTGGGCGGTGTGGAGGAGGCAGCCGATGAAACTGCATGGAAAAAGTCATCAGTGATCGACTTACGCATCTTAAACTGGACATTAGGCACTCTTGGCGACGATGACTTGCTAGAAAAGTTCTTTGATGCCGTCCCTGGCTTCTTCAACTCAAGTCTCGTGAAGGGTCTTGAGCGAGATTCAGCCCCTGGACTTAGGTGGAAGTTTGGGCAGGCGTTATGCAAATTCTTGTCCCGTACTTTGTTATCATCCAACTCGATTCCCGATTCTGTCAAAATTCGTCGGCTCATTATCTGCGTAGATGCTGCGGATGCAATGGACGTTTCCTGGGCTTGTTCAAGCACCCCGTTTGACGTTGAGCAAGAGGAGTTAGGTCTACCTCAATCCATTGAGACTGGGCATGCTCTTGCTCCCTGGTGCACTAGCAAAGACTCTCGTTTTGCTCTCCGTATGCGACGGATAGTTTCCAGGATCTTGATGGCAGTGAACGAACACGATGACCGTTGGATTGTGCTTGCCAAGGATCAATTCGGCATACCGGAGGATGTACTTCAGGATGACATCGCTCATGGAGATAACAGTGTCTTACTTTCCATCCTTATCCACCTGACACGCCAATTCATTTACTCTGGCTCTTATTTCGATTCCTTGGCGTGGAATGTTCTGCCAACGGTTTGCCAGTTTGACATTCGACGTACCGTTCCTGAACTGCAGCACGAGTTTTGTACTCTCTGGAATGAAATCGTTCTGGAAGCGAGGAATCAAGGGCTTGACTCCGGCCCCATCTGGCTTCTCCGTGAGATTTGCCATGCATACATCGCACTACATCAGGGCACTGAGGCTGCCCCTACTGCGTTCTCTGCCTCCACCCATCCTCATCCACCTTCTCTTGATCCCATTCTGCACAAGCCATCGTCGTATCCATTGTGCACCCTCGCTAGTCATCGCTCAGTCTCAGCTCGCGACTATCCTCACCCTTTTCAGGGCGGAATTCAGCCCGTTCCAGCTATAACCACCATTGCTGACATCTCCATCTTCTCCTCTGAGGCCAGTCCTGTACATGCCACTGCACCACAAGCCGAGGAAATAATCATCGCAACTTCACCCACTGACTTAGCTATAAGGTGGTCTGATACCACCTCGCCTCACACACAGCAATTCCCATCCGCATCCCCAACCATCGAACCAGTCTATATGCGCATTCCTCCAGAGGCCTCCTCACTCTCAGATCCTTCCATCCTTACCCCGGACTTGAATCCACCCTTTCAGATAGCGGTCTCACCTCAACCCCCCCAGTCTATGCTGCTGGCCACCGACTTTGTTGAACCTGACAACCCGACAACGGACGTACACACCCCCGCAACCCGAGGGACCTCTCACGCTGCCTCTGCCAGTTCACTCACCTTCCCGCATCCTGATCCCATTCTAGTCATTGTCGCCCCAGCCCCTGGTGTTACCTTGTATTGTCCTCAAGAGAACAACAAACAACAAGACACATTTACAGCTACTCGATCCACGACAGCATACATCGAGGAGATTTCATCCATGGCTAGCCCCAGCTCTCAGCCTATTCCCAGCTCTGGTCCCACTCTACCTCTACAGGAAGACCATGAAGCAACCGCCCTCTGTCCTATCAACTCTGACTCGTCATCTTCATCCATCATGATTCCAGCCTCTGGCAGCGATGTGATTCCCATAGAACACCCTTCATCCGTAGTAGAACTTGCTCACATCACTACAACCATTGGCGCTCCCAGTGCTCACGACGATCTGAGCGCTTCCACTTCAATGGAGGCCTTCCCTCACCTAAGCCAGTCAGTGCCGCCAGTTCTTGACATAGTTACAGGCGCCTTGCCATTTGAGGTCGTTCAGCATGACCAGAACTAGGTATAAATTGACTCACTAATGAGCCGCAGGGTCGATAAATGTCTGTGAGCTTATCTCTGTCCGCTCTCTATCACGACTAAACGTTTTTGTAGATTGTCTCTGTTCAGCACAACGCATAGAGAGATCAGGGACCCATCGGGCATTCTATTCGATACATATCTCTAGATTTTGAATACCCATTGTCTCACACTCCCTCGCGATGCTACACCGTACAGACTATTATCTTCAGCGCCTTCGTATCCCTTTGCTTGTACACCTTGATCGTTTAGGACTATCATTCTCGCTTCCCTGTCTCTATATCCATGTGTTTCAACTTCGCTACTCGTGTGCGAACTATTAGGTATAAAAGAACATTGTTGACTTCCTGTGAAATACTCCGCAGGAAGAGCTGCAACCTCATACCCCCTTCGTAACCTGACCGTGAACTCGATCAGCGAGGTTGACGTTGATTGGCGTCCACTCTTCCCAGCTTGCGACCCAGAGCTTTCATAGAGCTTCCTCCCAGGGAGCGCCATCGTCTGCGGGAGAAGCCGCGAGTTCGGGAATCGGGCCAGAGACAGTTCGGAACCCAGCCCCATGCTGACGTCGACAATGCGCCATCCTCTCGTCTCATGGCCGCCCAGGCGCCCAGCTACGCCGTATCCTCATTCTGCCGCTGACCTGCGCAATCCGTACCCATATATATCTACCTCTCAACCTGTGTTCTTCTGAAGCCAACGTATGACCCGGACAAAGGGGATTTGAATGCCATACAGTAGAGGTCGAGGAGCTCGGAAGGTGAGCCATTATCAAATCAAGCCACTTAGCCTGCTCGAAGGAGACTACGGAATGTCTCTTGGGCATCCATCGTGACTATCTTCGTGATCTGACTACTTTCTCCCTGTTCTAATCAGACGACGACCTCCCTCATGTGTTCCGCAGAACCACGCCGTCCTGTGCTGGCGTGCCAACACCCTCCAAACGAAACTCACGACGAAGGTCAAATATGCGATCCCAGTGCAGCACAGACATTACACAACAACGTAATGCCTCCTCATTTCTTATTATGTGCATATCGTAGCAGCTGAGAACCTTAATTGAAGCCGTAGAATTTCATGTAGGCTTGGAGGCAGTGGGGACAGAGCCCAGGGGCATACAGAATCGTGCTGAAAATATCGCCCGTGGATCTCCGAGGTCTGTGATTCTGTGCTCTTCTACCGAGAGAGAATGCCCAGGCCAGTGGACACTCAACACTGACGGCTCGCACAGTCCGCTCTTGAGCCTGAGCAGTGCAGCTGTGATGGCCCCGGTCTCTCACCTGAAGAAATGCCCGGCCGTGAAGGAGTGTGCATGCTGCCAGCGCATCGGAGTCGACGCGCTGTGATAAGTGTGCCGCCGAGATGGAAGGGTGCGTGGCGCGTCTACGAGCGCCAGTTGAAGCTCGAGTCGTCAGCACGTCAGCGAGCGGGAGGGGGGATACTGTAGACATGGGGCGCGCAGACAGACGTTGGAATGCGAGCCGTGGGAGCAGGAGCGCGAGGATCTGGTTGTGGACGCGAAAGCTCAAATCGCGGACACCGCAGAAGGTCCACGTGGCCTGGCTAAGCGCCTCAACGACCCGCTTTTCTGGTACGACTCTGGCCTCGGTGTGTTTTTGATGCTCTTGCGCGGTACCCAGAGATATATAATGCGCAGATATTTGAGCAGTTCTTCGCGGCAGAGACGGAAAAGCGCAATGTGATGACACGGGTTGGAGGCGGGGAAGGCCGAGATATAGGCACTGCAAGCTCAATCTTCTTTGGTGAGTGCTGCTCTCTATCGTTTGATGGGAGATTGTCTGGTTTCTTGTCTATAAAGTAGCCCTCGTGCCTTATCGTTTCCAGGGAGCCTAGGCCCTCCTTGCCAGTCACGTTTGCCAAAGACTCGGGATTCTGCAACCACTTTGGGTGATTGGGTCGTTCTGCCGTCCCCAGAAGCACGCGCGGCACGACTGAGCAGCGCGGCTCGTCCCTTCCGTGCGGGGAATGGTCGGACATCACCGAGCCTACGTCGGGAACACCCAGGTAGCCCGAGCGTGCCAATTAGCGACATGGACGTGCGCGCACTCAAAACACTCCCGGTGGACGCTCCGACTCCGGCCCCCAGCTCCAGCTTGGATCCGGGCACAGGAGGCGCAGGAAGGCCCAGCCCGCCCAATTTGCCGACAAGAGAACAACAACAACGCGGGCACATTTAGCGTCGAGGCATTCGCACAGTGTGTGGAGGCGCTGATTTTGGACGATCGCGCGTTGATGCACCGTTTGATCCGGTTCGCGCGGGCGCACGGCCTGCTGATGGGGAATGGGGGAGCGAGCACAGAAGCTCGCGCAAGAGAGAATAACGCTGGGTTAGAGATGTATAAGTGACAGTTGCCTGCGCTCGAGGAGCAGCCCGCTCGTGCGGGCGGTCTGTACGTACATCACGCCTATTTTTTTTATTCCCTCACGAAGTTGATCGAGGTGTCACATATTTTCGGTAGGGTGGAGCAACTGGAGCAGCTCGCGGGGAGAAACTGCCGATGGAAGAGCGTACCAAGGAGCAAGCGCAGACTGGAAAAGTGAGCGCACGGAATGCGCAGATCTAGAGATCCATGATAAGATAAGATGGATAGATAAATCCGGACACCGGACAGCTCAGTTTAGGTTACATCCATCACTAGCACGCCGCTTAGGCCTTAATCCCGGCATGTTTCAGCACGCGCTAGTCGTTCCTTGAACTGTGGACCCATGTATATACATCATCGTTGGCCGTTTGGGCCCCTCCGTTTTAGTGCTTACAGCGCACACTAAGGTTGATTGCGGCCCTCGGGACTCAACCACTCAACGTTATCGTTTGCAATATTCGGTCACTGTGACCCGTCGAAGTGTCAGACGGGTCTGACAGTTCATTACGTTCATTTTCAGCATGAGTACGTGTGACTCGGAACACGTGGAAAAGGTGCGGATTCCGCAGAATGCGTGAGCAGACAGCCATTCACGTCCTCGAGGTCTTCTAGCTTAGCTTCTCTCATCCTTGCGCCTTACGCTGTCCTGTAACACGGCATCATCAATGTCTCAAGCTCCAAGCTCACAGGCAGATCTCGAAATTGGGAACAACGAAAGAGGTATTTGTTTCCTCTCTGACTAGTCCTCGTTAACTTCTCAAACATGTACCACCTACGTAGATGGCCACCCTGACCAACCTTCGTCAGCGCAGAATCAGCTGTCACAACCGCTGCAAGGAGGATCCAACTTTGGTGACAGTTCAGGGCCGCTCTTTTCCATGTATTCGAGGATTGCGGAGGAAGAAGACGATAAGATGACTGACCGCTGGACAAAAGATGCTGATGGCATCCTCATTTTCGTGAGTCCTCACATCACTATTCGTGCTACTCTATTATATCCATAAAATGGAAAACTTCAGACTGGTTTGTTCTCTGCCGCGGTCGCTGCACTGCTAGCTGTGTCTATCCAGGACCTCATACCAAACTCTCAGGACACGTCCGCGTTCTACCTTGAGAAAATATTCGAGCAGCTCTTTCTGAACGTCACACCTTCGTCCATTCCTTCCGCCATCCCTAGACCACCGCCATTCTCTCCCCCGACATATGCCATCTGGGTTAACTCGCTCTGGTTCTTGAGCTTAGTAATCAGCCTGACTGCGGCATTTCTTGCAACATCGTTACAACAATGGGCACGTCGATATGTAAGGCTTACTCAGCCTCCACGATGCAGTCCAGAGAAGCGAGCTCGAATGCGTGCGTTCTTTGCTGATGGTGTGGACAGGTTGCATATTCCATGGGCAGTTGAGGGGTTGCCTGCGCTGTTACATCTCTCGCTGTTCCTCTTCTTTTGGGGCCTTCTGATCTTGTTGTTCAATATCAACCATACTATTTTCCGTTGGGTGATTTGGTGTATTGGTGTTTTCTTGACGATATATGTGTGGATCACACTGGTCCCGATCTTTCGGCACGACAGCCCGTATTACGCACCATTTTCTGGATCTGTCTGGTTCTTTTATCATGGCATATCATGTGCTTTCTTTGGAATTCTTTTTGTCATCACCCAGTTGTGTTGCATCATATCCCCCTGTTGCTTTGTTTGTTCTGGTTCGTTTTTCGGCCTAAGCTCCCGTCACTATGAAAGTGCCGTGGGCGGTCTGGAGAAGGCAGTAAAGGACACCGCGTCGGGAGAGTCATCAGTGACCGACTTAGGCATCTTAGACTGGACATTGGGCACCCTTGGCGAAGATGACTTGCTAGAAAAGTTCTTTGATGCCCTCCCCGGCTTCATCCACTCAAGTCTGGTGAAGGGTCCTGAAAAAAATTTACCCTTTGAACTCAGCTGGACGTTCGGGAAGGCATTAGAAGAATTCTTGCGCCGTACGTTGTCATCCAACTCGATTCTCGATTCGGTCAAAACTCGTCGATTCATCATCTGCGTTGATGCTGCGGTTGCAATAAACGATCGCACCCAATCTCCAGGCATCCTGGTCGACGTTGATCGAGAGCGTTTACATCTTCCTCAATCCATTGAGGTTGGGCATGCTCTGGCTCGCTGGTACACTAACCAAAATCCATGGACGAATTACTGCACGAAACAAATAATTGTTGGGATCTTAATGGCTGTGAACAAACACGATGACAGTTGGATCGCGCTCGCCAAGGACCAATTCGGCTTACCGGAGCATGTACTCCGGGACAACATCGCCCATGGCGACAATAGTGTCCTACTTTCAATCTTGATCCACCTGACGCGTCAAGCCATTTACACTCCCTATGATCGCTATTCCTGGTTATGGAATAGTCTGTCAACGGTTTCCCGATTTGACATATGTCATACCATTCCCGGACTCCGGCAGGAGTTTTGTGCTCTGTGGAATGAAATCGTTCTCGAAGCGAGGAACCAAGAGATGGTATCCGAACCTGTCAGGCTTCTCCGCGCGATTCGCCATGCATACATCCGATTACATCAAGGCACCGAGGCTGCCCCGACAGCATTCTCCGCCTCCACACAGGATGATGATCCCATTCTGCGTGGGCCATCGTCATATCCATTGTGCACCCTCGTCGGTCATCGCTTAGGCTCAACTCCCGACGGCTCTCGCCCTACTCACGTAGAAACTCTGCCTCTTCCAACTGTAATCGCCGTCGCTGACCTCTCCTCCAAAGCCAACCCTGTACACGCCACTGCACAACAAGCCGAGGAAACAACAATCACTCCTTCACCCACAGACTTGGCTATAGCCCTTGCTGATAACACCTCTCCTCACACGCGTCCAATCCAGTCCCCATCCCCAACCACCGAACCAGCGCATATCCACATTCCTCCACAGGTCACCTCACTCCCCGATCATTCCGTGCGTATCTGGGACGAGAATCCATCCATTCAGAAAGCGGCCTCGCGTCAACACCGCCAGTCTACGCTCTCAGCCACTGACATTATTGCACCTGACAACCAGACGACTGATGTAAGACACAGCCCTGAAGCAAGACAGACCTCTCACGCCGCTTCTGCCAGTTCATTCGCTTTCCCGCATTCCGAGCCCGTTCTAGCCATTGTCGCCCCAGCCACTGGTGTTGCCTTGTCCTTTCCTCAAGATAGCAACAAACATGAGCGTACAGCTGCTCCATCCGCAGCAGGTTACATCGAAGAGATAATATCCACGGCTTACCCCATCTCTGACCCCATCCCCAGCTATGGTGCTGCCACTCTAATGGAAGACCAAGGGGCAACCGTCGTCCCTCCTATCGACTCTCACTCTCAATCTTCACCTATCGTAATGCTAGCCCCTGGCACTGGCATCGATGTAGTTCCACAGAACGTTCTGCATCCATAGAATCTGCTCCGATCCACTCTGATCACGCCTTGTATTCGCCAGCATCTCTGTCCCCATCTCCATTGACGACCCACTCGCGTGTTCGTTTAATTTCGGATGCCCAAGTTTCTACAGCCATTAGAGCCCCCAGTGCGAGCGGCAATCTGAGCAGTGCCCCTCCAGTGGAGGCCTTTCCTCTCGTAAACCAGTCAGTACCGCCAGTCCCTGACATAGTTACAAGCACCTTGCCGCCTGAAGACCCTTATCATGGCCAGAAACAGGTGTAGTTTTTACTCGCTGATAGGCCACTACACAAGATTGATGAATGCATGTAAGCTCTTCCCTGGACACCCTCCATCACAACTCAACGATTTTTTAGATCGACTCTGCTCAGCACCGTACAGAGACATCAGGTACTCATCGGGCACTCTATTCGATGAATGTATCTATATTTTGAATACCCACCATGTCGCTCGCGATCGTACACCCCACACTATTTTCTTCATCGTATCCGTATCCCTCTATCTGTAAACCTTCAGTGTTTAGAACGATATTCTCGCATCCTTGTCCTCATATGCACGTGTTTCGCCATCGCTACTCGAGTGCCAACTATTAGACATAAAAGAACATTGTTAATGTTCTGTGGTTGAATGATACTATATGGGGAAGAGCTGTCACATACGCCCTTCGTAACCTGATTATGGACTCGATCAGCGAGGTTGACGTCGATTCTCCCCAGCTTGCTGAACGGCACGCGAGTGTTGAGGTGTCGTCCGGGAGGAAGAGAAGACCAAGGGAAGTGTGAGTAAGTGTGAGAAAAATGAAACAGAAGAAAGAGGGTTTGAGGCGAACGAGAGAACACGGACGCGTTCCGTGTGGGCAAACGGGATGAGAGGCGGCGCCGCGTGCACTCAAGGGGCTCTACATTGACATCAAACGCAAGCTGGTCTTTTTGTTGAAATCGAGCTCCCGCGGATCGTCTTAATTCCGCGTTATTCCGTCCTTTTATTTTCTCATTAATAATATATTGCGATTAGGATAATATAAATAGTTTTGTACTTAGAAACTGTGAAGGGCGCGCGTTTGCCCACACCCAATTGGCATTACATTCGCTTTTTTCCCTCGCGCGCGCTCCCGTTTTTCCTACACTTTTTATATATATTTCAGTCAGTACCTAAAAGGATTGTATCGTTGATCGAGGATGGCTGACTCCAAACTGAATACTAGAACCCGTAAGAGTGCAACGGAGGCACTAATTACTGTAATATAGCGCTGTCCAAAAAAAAAAAAACTTTTTTTTTTCGCTGCACCTCGGGGTACAGAACCCCACGTAGCACACTATCTGTACATTGTATACTACTCTATATTCGTCGTATGCAGTTGGACTTTTGCAGGAATCTCCCATGACTGAAGTCATTGTAATGTAGTGTGAGAGTAGGGTGCCGTCCCACTTTTTTTTGCAAGGCTCTGCGTTCTTGTTGACACTCTCTGACGGTACCTAGACGGCCTAGACATCCATAGATGCGCAGGTATCTCAGCAGTTGCTCGCGATAGAGATGGAAAAGGGAGAGGGTGCTTGGCTTGGATAGGAGTCTGGATAAAACGGCATAACAATACAACAACAAATACAACAAAAGATCGATGTGGCTTTCGAGTTCCATTTCTGGTATCACCCCATGCTTATTCGCAGGTCCTGACAACGGACGTTTACCTGGACGTCGCTGTCGAAATTTGTTTGAATTTTATAATTGGTCAATACCAAATTCATGCTCTTTAGGGCGAGCGCTTTTTTTTTTTTTTTTTTTTTTTTTTTTTTTTTTT
>QLOT01004482.1:0-10723 GCA_003313875.1 Russula aff. compacta | reverse complement strand
CGCACCCGTTGCGGACGACGGGCCCACGACGGCTCGCGATCGCTTTGGGAGCCAAAAAGCGATCTCGAGCGACATGTTCTTCGAGCGAGGCGCGTACGACCCTGCCACCGTTTCCGAGGGACAAGCACGGCTCGCGCAGTTCCAGGGTGCGACTTCCATCTCCTCGAACCAGTATTTCGGGCGCGAAGAGGAAGATGGGCTCGCGCAGGGATCCGACGGCGGTTTGATGGGTGACGGCAGCCTTGCGGGACTCGAGAACGCCGCGAGGGATGCCGTCTCGCGCATCATCTCTAACCCGGACGTGCAGAATCTGGGGGAGAGCATACGTTCTGGGGCCCTAAAGGTGTGTCTTGCCGTGTCCTCTAGTTTTCTTTTTTGTGTGGCGCGGGGATCCCCGAACATCTGACGGCATCATCCTAGCTCTCGGATTATTTGGCACAAATGTCGGAGCGCTAGTTGGTAGGGAGCGGGTAGGCAGGCGCTGGGGGGGGTTTCTGCACAGGTGGGAGGAAGAGACGTGCTACATACAGTACGGGAGGACAGGTTTTTTTTTTCTGTGTGAGATGTGTTCCCTATCGTCTCTGCAACAAAAGGTGATAGATAATTACGCCGGTCGAGCTTGTGGAAAGCAAGCGTGAAGCCTGACCTGCCCACCAGATCTTTGGGCTTCTGAGGTACTTTTCCATGGCCCGCGGACTTTGGGTGCAACGTGTGACCCCCTAGACCCCAACATGCCGTTGTCCTCGCATAAGTTGCGCTGTGCGCCTTCACTGTACTGTATCGAGCTTCCGCAGTCCTTGATTCGGCATATTCCGCAAACCGTACGTTTTCCGCTGCTGCACTGAGCATCTCGGCGCCATGATCAAATTCGGGCGCTTGATCTTCGTTAGGCGCGCGTGGAATGATGGTTGACCGGACGATCGTGCGATCATAAAAAGTGGAGCTGCCGCATTGTTCCTCGTTCCTGTGCACCTGCGCACAGGGATATGGCGACGGGTGGCTCGCTGCCGAAAATAGTGTACAGACATGGAAAGAGTGTGGGGGGCGCGATGACTTTTCCCTTTACTAAAGGTGACCAATAACGATCATGAAGCATCAAACAACCCCGGGGTCGTCGCCCGTGCTGTAGCACGGCCTTGTGCTGCGAGTGTAGAAGTTCCCAAGTGATGTGTAACAGAGGGGGGAAATAGGGACCAGAGAACGTGGGCGCGGCGTGAGTGTGAGCGTGAATAGAACTAAAGCGAGAGGCACCCCATGGACGGCTGGTCCATGGTCGTAAATGCCTAGACTGACGAGACGATACTGACGGCGATACTGACGGCGATACTGATGGCGATACTGACGGCGATACTGACGATACGAGACGATACGAGAGAGAGGGAAAAGTGGGGAGACGACAGGGGGATCCCGTGTGGATCTTTCCTTCGTGCCTGCGTTCCTCCTGTAACATTAAGGAGGGGAGATGCTTAAATACAAAAGGGTAGTCCTAAGTATTTGAAAGTGGTATCAAGGTACTCGAAAGGTCGCCGTACATTAAGGAATGGAGACACCAACTAACAAACTAAAGGCTATATGGGGTGAGCATTCCAGCGCGGCCGATCCGATCCGATCCGACAGGCGCTCCGAAATACTCTGCGTTTCGAGCCTAGGTCCAAAGGGGACCTTACAGTGCATGTCACCTCGATATTAAGGTGGGAAGTTTGACTACCTTTCCCCCCCGAAATGCACCGTCACTTTCCAAGCAATGTTTCCTTTTTGCCAAAGACAAGGAGCGAAATATCCCCATATGCCTGCTCTCGAAGCCTCCTTTGTCGCTGACCACCGCCGATCCTTGCTCAGAAATATTGAAAAGTCACCGGTCAACCAATTGTGCGTTCTATGGGACCCTGCAATACCAACACTCTGTGACCTTCGGCGCGCAAGCAATTCTCTGTGTTATTCAGTATATCGAGATCAGTGCTCGGAGAACAGTGCCATATACCCAATTTGATACGGCCGTCCGTTTATTCACTTTATGATTAGGGAGAAAACCAACTACAGGGAACAAATTTTCGAGGCACTAACGTATGGTAGCTACGTAACGTCTCGCACATCATACATACAGCACTTGCATCCTTACCCAATATCACTTCCTGGGAGTGAAATCGATTCGGAGCACCTGGTAAACAGGTGGTGAGATTTGTTGCTGGCGCAATCATTTGTGAGCGCCTAGGTTGGGGTGCGTGGCAGTCTAGATGCACATGGTGCCGGAGCACATGCTCAGCAAGGAGCGCTTAACTGTAGCTTTACAAGCGACGATGGCGGGGGCGGCACCCCTCCATAATCCAACCTTTCGGGCGTGTACGTGCGCCGCTGGGCCCAGAACGAGCCACGGCCAATGCCGAAAGTCAGGTGGTGTGGCCCTCGTTTCGGTAGTTTCCTGTTTCCATCTGTTCAGTGGTTTGTCGGTCACCCAACAACAAACCCCCGGTCTTCCAGGACAGCTTATTTGACAATGGGAAAACAAAGCTGCCCCGCGGTACATCGATTAATGTGCCTGGAAATAAAAAATAAAAAACATTCAAAAGCTCACTTTTTATCGGCAACAATGACGGTGATCACCGGGTCATGACACCCAAAGAAACTGGCCCTGCCAACCAAACCTACTCGGCCGTTTTAGGTGAACCCAGGAACGCGCACAGGCATCACAGGGCCCTATTTATTTCGATCCGTGGCGTTCGATCTGTACAGTAAGATTGCATCCATGGAACCTACCTTTTGGCTGGCTGCAAAACCCTGACCGTTTTCGCAAATCTCCGTCCCGCCATCTCCCCCCCATCAATCATTGTACTCTCTCTATTACGCGGATGGGCGGGGTAGGCGGATAATTACCATTTACGGACGCCCTTTTTCTCGCGTCCATTTTCTTCCTTTACGGTCGGTTGTCCGGGATATCTCGATCTCTCCGTGGAATCTAGACACTGACATAGTTTTTATAGTTTTTAATTAATGACCTGTTGCCGTTTCCCCCCGTGCTCCAACCCTCCCTCGCTGGCGCACATGCAATGGCCAATGTTCTGGGACAGATATACAACCGTGCTCCCGGCTCGGTATCTGGGGCGAGGCGGTGGCAAAACGGCCTATAAATTGGATTGAATTTCGGACACGTCTCCTCAGCAGTCGCTTTGCAAACACTTGACATCCAATGGCTCCTAGCTCCACACGTCCAGACACTGAAGAGAGTGGCTATAGGGGAGACCCGCTCCCTCAATCCAGAGCTACTCCGCAACCATACTCACCTGAACACGAGCGTGCAAACCCACCGCCACCTCCGAGTCGCGTGCCGGTGGTAAGCATCCTATGATCCTTCCAGATATATCGCAAGCGTGATGACACTCTTTGAGACTGTACCCCCCTCATACATCCAATGGGGCGGACCTTCCCTACACTCGAGCGTTCAGGAGCAGCGCTATTGCATACCATTTGCCAACGGTGTGGCTTTCAGCCACAGCACTTGGCCTGACGTGCAGCAGCACAGTGGGCCGTTCGTCTCCCCAATGGCGAGCTCGTTTTCCTCCTTCAGCGTTTGCCGAACGCTGAATGTTCCTGACCTTAGAACGCTACGGCTCAATACCATAACCCCAATCAAGACACGGGTAGCGCGAACGCCTACCACCACGACAATAGGATCCAGGCTGGTCATCAAGACCTTCATGGCCAGCTCTCAGCTGTGCGTTTCGCCTCTTCTTGCACCCCCCCCCCTCTCTGCTCTCCCTTTTCATCGACTAATGCAGCTTATAGGGTTTTCAACCTGGCGGCGTGGGCGTGATCGAGTACGGATCGTCTCTTGGCACGGCTGGCGCTCAAAGTGCGGGTGGAACCGATGCGCAAACTTATGACCAGGCGCTCGCGTCTTCGGAAAACATCAGGTCCTTCGTCAGACGTTACGTCCTCGATCCGGGAACCCGTTTCGATAAAGTCCAGATGGAGCCGGGCAGATACGGTCGGCTGAAGGTCGTTATCACCCTCGAGGCGGCGGACGGCATTTGATGTGATGTGCCCAGTGTTCGAAAAATCGAAACAGTGTAGTTTGTTTTTTTCTCTTCACAAGCGCTACTTTCGAAAACAAAATAGGCACTGAGTGCCAGGGTAGTATGTGTTGTACAGTTGTAAAATTAGGTCGAGGTTGAAAGAAAACATGTTGCGATATGATTCTCCAAAGAAATGCACTGACTGAGCACTGCTGGAGCTGAGGGCATAGCTCTGGTAATGGTTCCTCTCGCCGCTCCCTATTTCGCAGTGGTGATTACTAGATGGGCAGTGTCATGTGTGGTCAAGTAAAACGGCCAAAGTGTCGGTACTGGTACTGCATTGCGGAAAGGCCCGAGAAGGAAGGATTAGAAGCGATCACTAAAAATACGTGTGCCTAGGAGACTGGCGCTCCGCGCTCAAGAATCAGACATGAGCGAACGCGCCAACGGCGCTACACTGTCTCTCGGCCCTACTGCCGGTGGGCACTCAACATGCCAAGGGTTTTTTTTTTGTTCTTTTTTCGCAGAGTGTGTATGAAGAGCCGGATGGAACAACCGCAAAAAGTCGAGTTTGCTTACTCCTGCATTTCCTTCCCCCACTACCAGCGAAATTCGGCCTTGATTACAGAGACAGAGAGGATGGCTTTCTATTCATTTTGCAGAGAGTAACTAGTCGCTTGACGGCTTCCCATGAGTCGCAGTTGATTGGAAGGACAAAATATCGAAGTGCCCTGATGGCCGCACAAACCACGGTAGAGCCGAGGCCAACCTAATCTGAAGGATTTGGGGGGGGGGTAGGGAGACTGGAAGTCGTTTCAATGTCCTTGACTTTGCCTTCAAGGCGACGCGGAGATTAAATAACCGGCAAACGCCGTTTCCCCATCAATTGGAGTCGACCATCATTCAACTTGCTTTTCTTGGCTCAGAAAGGTGGTATCAGACACGAACAATAGAGACCCGATGGGATGCATGACGAACCCCATGACGAACCCTGACATAACGACATCAGTCATATGCACATAGCAGGACACCTATAAAGGATAGATCCCCAAGGTTCGTTTTAGTCCATTACGCCTGCTCAACAAGCGCTCTTGAATTATTAGCGCATGTGTTGGCGTCTATGAGCGCCCCAGCTTCCTCGCAAATCTCCGTTCGCTATCTTGCGGGATGTTGCACGGGCTATCCCGAAACGATATAGTGCCCAGGCCCTTTTGGGAGAGGGGGGGCGCGTGCAGGTAAGGTGATGGCTGAATGGTCGAAAGGAACGTTATTCTTTACGCCAGGCGTTTCAAGTTCCGGCGTACGCGTAGGTTTGGTTATCCCCTGCCCAGCGGAACTCACCACATATAGCCTCTGTCAGGTGACGATCGGTGGGACGCAACCTATAATATTATTTGATCGAAAATACCCTTGTCATCCCCAGAAGCAAATCTGAACTCGGACTCTACCGTGAGCTTTCTACTCACCGCCATCGAGTGCCGCTTGCTAATATAGGGTTGTTAAGAAATGGGGTAAGAACTAGCAGGGCGTTCTGGAAGTCTATGGTCTTGTCGAAGACACACGGGCGGGAACGTTGCGGCGGGCGCGAGAGTCTCAAAAGACGGCACGTGAAGCAGAGAACGAAAGCACGGAGTCTTAACAAACACAGCCAAAAAAAATTGGGAAAGTTTTCAGGGGATGAAGGCAAGGTCGAGGTGATGGGAGGGGTAATGACCTCGGAAGAAGGACCCACGGGCACTTTCAACAGCAACGAGATTGTCATAACCATGCAGGTAGGCTGACTGGTACGCTTTCTCCTTACATGAAGCCCCAAGGAACAGTGGAACGTCAGGAGAGGATGCCCTCGTGGATGGTGCAAGTGGGGTTTCGGGATGACGTCAGAGGCGTTTCCACCCTCTCCACGTGCTGTTCCGGGCGTGCGGATTGACCCGACCTGACCTGACCAGACAACAAACATCAAGGCTCTAGGCCCATCCTAAAGCCGCTTTACAACACACTTGAGCACATCACCCACAGCCCGCAGTACAGCGGTGCAATGCGTGGCGAGGTGTTCTCGTAAACATTTCCCATTTCAGTCACACGGTAATGTTATTCACCGGGGGAACTCGCGGAAAGCCGAAAGCACATAAAAGTTATCGAATTGCCGTTCACCAAGGATAGCACTCTTTGGCTATGCTGGCGCATGGCACAGCGTGTGAGAAGGAACGAGGGGGTAGAATACATGGCTGCCCTGTGGTTGACAGTATTATTACGTTCGAAACTGGGCGTTAAGCTTTCCGCCTAAGGCTGTATACCGCTGAGTCTGGTGATAATTGCGGTCACTTCGGTGTATACATATACATCGAAGGCTGTGGTGACAAAAAAAGGTTACACTAGCACTTTGGCAAAGACGGAAGAGGGTGATAATCGAATTGCCTGTAGGCGGAGGAAAGGCCGGCAGTTCCCGGCAAGTGTTGCTTGCTTACGTTGTGTTAAAGCCGGGGAGATAACTGCTTTCCTTTGGGCGTTTGACTACTGCCACATGGGCCAAAGGCTTAGGAGCCTTATGTCTTAGGTGGAAAGTGCCGGCTGCGGTAGGTTCTCCGACCTGACGGAACACCTGGCTACTGGCGGTTGTGGGGAGCGAGTGCAGTGAGAAACAGAGATTACTGATTTCGTAGAGGCCAAACGAATAGTCATTCCAATCCAAAATCTCATACAGTAGGTTTGGACACCCCGCGTCACCTCAGCGTCGGAGATGTGATTAGATCGTGGCCTCGGATCAACAACCGCCGGTTCTTATTCTACAGTAGTCGTTGATGTGCGACTACACCTCGAACATGACGACGCCCAAGAATAATGTTTTTCTCCTCAGAGCGCCGCAAGTTTACACCAGCGGAGAGTCAGGCAACAATGTCAGTGCGGCTATCACGATAGATAAATTGCAGCCAGGCGCAAGTTTCTGCCGAGGTGTTCGGTCCTAGGATGCTAATCCCTACGGCTAATGCCGGTGGGGCAATCCCACGCTGGCCATGACTGAGAATGGTTGGTGAATCCACGGTGTGGACGGCATGGACATCCGTATTGAATTCAAGCAGATGGGATCAACTGAACGTTATGATTATGATTGCGCTCAGGTGGTGGACGCCGTCTGGTGCATTTGGAGAATCGGTAAGGACCGAAGAAGTTGGTAGATTGCATTGAGCAACGGTAATATCTTCAAAAGGCGGGGCTTCCAACTAGGAAGGTTGTGATGTAGGCGCTACCGAGTCGGAAAAAGAAAACAGAAAAACTTCGGCGTTGTATTCCGCTTCCGTCCCGATGCGATGTCCCGATCAGTCCAGTTGCCGGGGACGAACTGTTCCTCGGGCCTCATTGCAACTGGCGTTTATTAGGCCTTACAAAGCAAGGAACTTTGCTCTTGGGCGAGAGATAATGAAGCACAAGATCAAGAATCGTCAGTAGAAAACATACCCAAATTCCCATACCCTGTCAGTCGGGCTGCTTCCAACACCAGCACCCGCCAGCCTCGGCGGCGTTGGCCTTGGTGGTCGGGACGTCAAAGAACTCCACCAAATAGATTCCGAACGGCATCGTCTTCGACGGCGTCGATACCTTCAAATCTTTTTCTGCCCAGCCCGCCGAAGAGGATGATTTTTTTCTGGACAAACCCGCTTCACCGAGGGCCAAGGCGGCCAAGGCGGCCAAGGCTGTCACACCCCGCAACCGGCCGCACCCCCGGGCCGTCCATCGGGCGTACTCATCAGCCCCCGCCGCCCCAGCGCCACGCACCTTCACATTCTCCTCCCTCCACGCAACCTCTGCCTCGGCCGGCGCTCGTGCGCGCACGCTCACTTCGAGCAGCACATCGTCCACTGACACGGCCGCGGGGGTGTCGCGGAGCTGATTCGTCAGTTGGGCTATGACCGCGAACGCGAGGAGGCCGAAGTGCGGCCGCATGCGAGGCTGCCGCCCTCGAGTTGAAAAATAAGAGTGCCACAGCGGCAGCAAGTGCGAGTCCGGCTTCCGCGGGTGCCAGCACCGCTGCCGACGGAGACAGGCTTGGCTTGGGTATGAAGAAACTTGGCTTTGGTGCTGTGCCCCGCCCGCAATCCGCGGCGGCGGCACCGAGAGCGTGCGTCTTCATTACATGAATGGCAAGGAAATCCAGAGCTGATTGATTGACATCATATGTGTGTGCGTTGCGGACCAAGGACCCACGACGGCCTGCGAGCGCTTTGGGAACCAAAACGCGATCTCCAGCGACGTGTTCATTGAGCGAGGCGCGTACCACTTCCATCTCCTCGAACCAGTATTTCGGGCGCGAAGAGGAAGACGCGCTCGCACAGGGATCCAACGGCGGCTTGATGGGTGACGGCAGCATTGCGGGACTCGAAAACGCCGCGAGGGATGCCGTCTTGCGCATCATCTCTAACCCCGACGTACAGAATCTGGGGGAGAGCATACGGTCTGGGGCCCTAAAGGTGTGTCTGTCCTGTGTCTGGTTCTCCTGTTTTGTGTGGCGCGGGGATCCCCGAACACCTGACGGCATGGTAATTGTGTTCACCGAGCTCTCGGATGATTTGGCACAAATGTCGGGGCGCTAGTCGGTGAGGCCGGCAGGTACTGTAGGCGCTAGGGAGGTTTTGCACAAGCGGGGAGGAAGGGACGTGCTACAGCACGGGAGGACAGGTTTTTTTTTTCTGTGTAAGATGTGTTCCCTATCGTCTCGGCAAAAGGTGATAGATATTGCACCGGTTGAGCTGTGCAAGCCCTGACCTGCCCAGATCTTCGGGCTTCTGAGGTACTTTTCCATGACCGCGGACTTTGGGTGCAACGTGTAGCCCCTCGTTTTTCTTCACAAAAAGTTGTGCTGTGTCTTCTGTATGGCCCATCCGCAGTCACTGATTCGGCGTCTTACTCCGGTCCGTTAAGCGCCTTTTGGCGCTTTTGGTACTCACCGTCCTTCTCGCTTGTCGATTCCATGGCGCGCGCGGGTAATGACCTAACAATCGTAGAGTGGAGCAGCCTCCTTCCTGTGCGCAAGGATACCGTGACCGTGGCTCGACTGAAAAAATATAACGCCATTGTGTTAGTTGGACATGGAAGGAGCGAGGGGCATCAGCGTTCCTAAGGCCTTCCGAGTCTTTCGGACTCGATGAAGCTCAGATCATTTGCCCTCCCATGACTGCGACGAAAACCAATAACGACGAAGCGCCAGACCCCTCTCCCCCCTTCCCCAAATGCACCTTCAAGTCCCAAGCAAACTCCCTTGCTTGGGGTTATTGAGAAAAAGCCATCAATTGAGCGTTTTGAGTATCAACACCGTTCCATTCGGCACGCAAGTAATTGCTGAGGTCTTGTACTTCTTCGAACATCCAGCACTTGCACGTTTCTAATTTATATTGTCAAAATCATCCCAAGAAGAACCCATTACCACGTTGTGTCAGGTCACTTCCTTGGGCTTGAGAAAGTGAAATCGGTTCTGGGCATCCCCCTTGAACAAACGATGAGTCCACGGAGGTAGCGTGACGAGCGGTGAAAGCCGGCAATCTTTTGTGCGCGTCTACGTTGCGCGCGCCTTACGTTGAGGCGGGTGCCAATCCAGATCGCATGGCGATGGAACGTTATGGAACAGGCTGGTGGCGGGTGTGGCTCCATGGGTGGCGAAAGCGAACGAGGAGATTGCCGGCCCAACGGCCCAATCCCTTGTGTGCGCCTACGCGGCTGTCGCGGTGGGGGCCGGGTGTGCCCGTGAATCACGGCAAATGCCGAAAGCCAGGTAGTCCTTGTCCGAGCCGGTGGGTTTTTGTCTTGGTCTTGTCGGATCACTCGTCAACGTGCCAACAACCCCCGGTCTCCGAGGACAGTTCGTTTGGCATTGGGATAACAAAATCGGCGCTTGGAAAGGGCTTGAAAGTTAGAATTCACCCAGAAGCTCGCTTTTTTCTCATGATCAGCAGCATGGGTGTGATCACCAGGACAAACAGACCAAAGAACTAGCCCTCATCCAAGCCTATTCAGTTTGGCGATGATGGATTCAGGAACATGTACAGGCATCCCAGGGATAAGTTTTTTTTTTTGATCCGTGGCGTTCGATTTGTATTGTAAGAAATGCATTCAAGGCGCCTCTTCCTGGCTGGTTGCTGCAGAACCCCGCGCATTCTCGCAGATCTCCGTCCCTTGGCCATTCTTACTCCACCCCGATCGTGCCTGTTAACACACGTTTACAGATCAGGTACTCCGCCGAGTCTGGACACTGTATAGGCCTCTCTGCTGACAGAATGTTACTGTTTTTATGGCCTGCGGCCGTCTGCGCCTGTGCTTAAACCCCACCACGCTGGCACGCATGTAATGGCCAATATTATGGGACAGATAGACATCCGTGGTCCCGGCTCAGTATCTGGAGGGGACAGTGGCGAGGCGACCTATAAATTCAATTGCTCTTCGCACTTGCCTCTCAGCAGACTCTTTGAAAACACTTGGCATCCAATGGCTCCGAGTACCACACGTCCAGATGCTGAAGACAATTGCTATAGGGGAGACCCACCCCCCCAATTCAGAGCTGCTCCGCAGTCATACTCACCTGAACACGAGCGTGCAAACCCACCGCCACCTCCGCGTCCCGTGCCAGTGGTGAGCCTTCCAAGACTCCTCCAGACGTGCCGCAAACGTAATGACACCCTTTGAGACTGCACACCCCTCACACGTCCCAAGCTATGCCCCCCAATGGA
>QLOT01004470.1:0-11883 GCA_003313875.1 Russula aff. compacta | reverse complement strand
TCGTATCGAGAAGTACATCCTATCTGACCCAATTCTCCTGATCCAGGCCGCACGGATCAGGCCTCCATAAAATTTCCCTCACTTGCTCCCATCCTGTTCATCATCTCTTCTTGGTCTTCTTTGGACAACGCCTCAAGCTGTTGGCAGAGATAGTCCACATTGGTAGTGTGTGCGACGCCTTCATTGTCTTCTGGGGCCCAGTCTATAAGCTGGGCAGTGCGGACGTTTGGTCGATTCTGTTTGGAGGGACAAGCGCGAGCGAAATGTCCTTGCTGTCCGCAGGTGAAGCACGCACCCGTGATTCCTCTCTGACCCCTTTCTCCTTCCGTTCTGATGACATTTCCTCTCGCTTGCCCTTTTCCTCTTCCTCTCCAGTTGGTTTGAGGGGCGCGGGTGCGATCTACGTCCATGGGCACTGGTTGGTTTGCCCACGCTTTAGGAGCGGTGCTGGAGTTGTATGGGGCTTGCCCGAATCCTTGCCTGGGTGGTCCCGAATTCACAGGGTACTGTCCTCTGCCTCGCCAGTTATTTTGAAAGAAGGGACGTCGTGGGGCGTTGTATGGGTTTTGGAAGAAGGTTCGTCTTTGACCCGGATTGCTATTGGCACTCGAGCCGCTGCTACCTCCTTCCTTCTGATGATAGAAGGCTCGGATGACACGTTGGGCAGCCGTGACACTGATGGCTTTATTCTTCACCTCCTCGTACATATTAACGTTGGTGTCTTCGAGGATTTTCTCTCCTATCGCTCGTGGCAGTCCCTGGAGAAAGATCTGCATGGTATTCTGATCGGTTGGGTTATACCCTGCTTCGTGCGCGATTCCTTCAAACTCGGAGATATACTCATCTATATCTGGCCATTTCATCTTCAAGTCCTGTAGCTTGATGCGTGCTTTCTGTGCCTTTTGCGAGTCTAGAAAGCGGTCTTGGAAGTTAGTGACGAAGGTTCGCCAAGTCCCCAATACGTCATCCGCCGGCTCGAGGTTTAACAGCCAGTCTAACTGTTGCTCTGTCCACCGATTGACTTCTGGCCCTTTGATACAGGTCAAGGCGATCGCCACTCGTTTGATAAAGGATCTAAGGGATGGCACATCATGGTTAACAATGAAGTAGGTTGCTATTTCCCGTAAAAAGCTCTCAGCTTTAGAGCGATCTCCTTCGAAGGTTGTTGGCAGAGCTCCCATAAGCTTGCTTTCGCCTCCTGGCGCTGCTTGTTGGACTCCCCCTAGGCCAAGTGGATCGCCGCCTGCGCCGGGATCTCCTCCTCCTCCTCCTGGTGGGTCCGCTCCTCCTGGCGCATTTCCCGCGTCAGGCGGGTCTCCTCTGTTTCCTGATGGGTTTCCTCCATCTCCTGGCGGTCCTGTGGACCCGCCACTGGGTCGGAGTCCTGTGTAAGTCATTCCCACTGTCGTTGTCCTTGTGCTGCTCATTGTTGTTGAAGTGGGGAACACTGCTGTAGTTGTGCTGAGGTCTGGGAGTGATAGGTTTATCGGGGAGCGACGTATCTGTTGGTTGATATCCTTATCTTCTTCTATTTCTTCGTCAGTCGATTCCGAATCCTCCCTGAGGATGGGGACGTCTTTGCGTTGGTTGGGAGCTTTTCCGTTGCTTGGCTGATTGTAGGTGTCTAGATCTTGGACTTGGGTGTCCAAATAGGGCCGTAGTTCGTCTGGGTCGTTATTGTCCCAGTTAAGTGAGTACCACTTCTGTTTGTATAGGTAGACGGGTTTGACACGGGTAGGCCCGGTTCGTATGGCGTATGTATCAAAAGGATAGGTTGAATCGTCCCAGTATACTGCCGTATTTCGCAATGCGTTCTTTTCGTCGATGGGGTAGTCGATGTATCGCTTCTTGTCAGGTGCCGTGGTGAAGAAGAAGTCGAGTCTAATGTCACCGGCGAGAGCAGTGACACCAGACTAAGTCAGTCCGAGGGATTAGTTGCACTGAGGTCCGACTCAGCTTCAGCCTCGATTACTTGAGGCGCGTAATAACTGGCTCTACTTGAGAGCGTCTCGTTTATAGTACTGGAATCTTCCCTGACTCCAGGGTTGTTTGCAACGTGCGGCAAACACAGGAGTAGACACAGGATGTCGAGATATGGCCAACAAGCCACGGTTTGTCCTAGAAGCGATAGAAACACGAGTCACTACTCCTATTGGACAGGAGACTCGACTTAGAGTCTCGTCTCTTAGCTCTGCTGGTACAAGTACCCTACAGGACGGGCTGAGACCGTCCTAGCTATCGTAATACTGCTTACTTTATGCCCTAGGGGCTTACTGAGGCGCTTCACTTCCTTACAAACATGGCTGACAGATCCTAGGACACCCACACAGAAGTCCGAACAGTATGTTACCAACCCCAGGCCTAGACTGCTCTACCAGTCCTGGGGGTCAAACGCGTTCCTTCAACCTGTCAACAGCGGTTCTCTCCCATCCATGGGGCCGCCCTGTGACAATATATGTGTACACAGGCATTATAGTGAGTGATCATAGAATGTAGATAAAGATCATAATCGGAGAACTGCAGATGTTGGCTAAATAAACAAGCCTTAATGTAATGGGAAAAGGCTGGTACAGGACAGATCCACATAATGACCAACATGAACAAAATTGTGAGATGATGAGATGAGACTGTGCATGGATCTGAGTATTCGGATGACTGCAGGACGTTCTGTGAAAAGTCCATGGCACTCGTGTGCTGAGTCTCACAACCACCAAGCCGCTCGATAGGATGCTTGGATCACATAACGTCCCACAACCATCGCAGCATTAAAATGAAAGGCCTTCAGTGATAGATGAGGGCTACAGGGTGCCCTGCATTCTGGCAAGAAGCAATGAATCTGCTGAATGCATTGCCATCATCACAGCTTCCAGAATATAAGAGTTCCTTTAGCTTCAGCAATAGCTCCATGGGTAATTCTCCATCCTCATCCACTGATTCCAGAGAATAAGAGAGAGCGTGGATGAGCTCCTCGGGTACATGAAGCACATTCAGATTGCTGAACGACCTCAGAAGTTCACACCATTGGGACCAGTCTGCATCACTGGTCTGCTGCACCAGCATTAAAATGCTCCTAGTATACTTGAGAGCAAGATACTCCACTGATGAATACTATCCTCAATGCGTTGATAATTTGCACTGTGGACGCCACTTGCCAGCCTAGGCGTCTGTCGCTAACCTCCAAAGACAATAAGTCCATCCTGGCCACTCCATGGGGATACACTGACATCAGAAGACGCTCCCCGAATGAGAAAGTGGCACGGCTAAACCTGAAATTCTCCATTGTGCTTAGAAATTGCAGAAGGTGTGGAAGGAAGAAGAAGAGCTGGTCAAAAAACTTAATTTGGAGCCTCTTGAGGAGAGGGGTGGTCATGCAAGGAAGAAGTGCTTCCAAGTAAGTGCTAGCACCTCCAAACATAAAGATGCAAAGGTTAGGAAGTGTGATGCATGTCATGATCGGAGAATGCAATAGTTGCCTCTCAACATCATTGCTAGGAAGAGGAGAGTGGAAGTCAATCCAGAGTGTCTCGAGCTGAGGGGTGTGTAGAAGTGATTGGAGCAGGTCATTTGGATGGAAGTTTGCAGATTGTAGGATATCAGTAAAAGAGAGTGAGACGAGATTGACAGCAGGAGCAGTCATGAGCAATGGAGAGCCTAGTGGAAATACAAAGTTTGTGAGGAAGAGGTGGCATAGATGTGGTGCTTGGAATGTCTCCAGAAGTACCAAACCCATAATTTCTTTTGTCGGAGGTGTAAGCACGCCAGTGCTGCAAAGGTAGTAGCACCCAAGGGTTGTGCAACAGATAAGATAGGAATGGGGGGATCACTCGAAGGTGTGACTGATAAGTGGTGGACGAGAGACATAGAGCTATCGATGGCACGTGAGAGGGCGAGGGCATCGGGTTGTGACAGGATGGAGCAGTTTCGTGAGCATGAAGTCGGAGCGAGGCAGGGTGTTACGGTGCAAAGCGAAGTGATATGATGCGAGACAGAGCGAGACAGTACGAGGCGAAGAGACACGCAAAGAAAAGAGAAAAAGGGGAAGAAACACACTGAGATTCCGCATACGGATGTCTACTGCCATCCTCAAGCAAGGAGGCTTGCTTAAATACAGGCGTGTACACCTACGATTCCGGGGTATCAAAGGCCGGTGCGCGGCGTACGGGTTGCCAATCGTTTGTATCGAGTGTATGGGACAAAACGTCAGTAAAGAACTAAGGTAGTAAAAGGGTGGCACACTGGTCGCCGTTTGTATTGTAAGAGAGTCAATCGCAGTAACTAGAAATAGAGAAAAGATGAGTATAAACTAGGAAAAGTGAAAGGAATGCCTGTGTTTGTTAAGGCAGTTTTGGTCATCGTTGTCTTGCGCCGAGGGTCAAGAGTGTGCAGAGCGTCAATTGGCCAAGCTTTTGGGTGCGGAACAGTCGATGATTTGCTGTTCGTTGCCTTGCTCAAGTGTTTGATGTTGCAGCAATGTTGGAGACGGCGAGGTCTTGAAGGGGAAAAGTGAGGACAATGGGCGCGAGGTTGTCGTGGCAGCGAGAGAGTGGAGGAGGAGGATGGGATGCTACATGTCCTGTGGCTGGTGCATGCTCCAGCGCGGCCGATCCGAACCGATCCAATGTGTGCTCCGATGCTGCTGATCCACTGAGCTGCAGGTGCTCTGACGTGGCTATTTCACTGCATTCTGAGCCTAGGTCCAAAGGGGACCTTACAGAGGCATGATAACCAAGCATTCTAGGATGCCAAATTTGTCATCCAAGGCCTTAGTGGGCTTCTGTAAGTCCCGAACGGGCATTATAAGACAGATACTGCGCACACAATCACAGTGCTGAAGTGCAAGTAGAATTTGCTCCTCATCTTTTGTAGTGACATTGTGATTACAGTCAAAGTAATCAATAATAAGGGGAAGAGGGGGTGAATGTGCCAACAAATCTGCAACCGGTGTGCGAAAGGTGCAAACGAGGCAAAGACAGAGGTAGGATGCTGATGCGAGTATCAGGGATCGCCATCTTCGGCAAACATGTGTGAGCTTGTACCACCAACGTTCCTGGTGCCACTCCTGGTCACCTAGAAAATGATAAAAGCCTTCAAAAAGTGGAAAGGATGTTGGTAGATAGAGATAAAATATGTGGAGAAGCACATCATTGTTAAGGATGTGGATAGATGATGTCCTATACAGGGTGAGGGGTGGTGGGGCGGAGTTACTCATCAGCTGATAAAAAAAGCCAGAGAAGGGAACGTGCCTAGAGGATTGGAACTCGTTAGTCGGTATATCTCGGCTGATTCTTTTGGCGGATTGGGCGGGAGACAGGAGATGAAACATTTCAGAGGATGCGCTGTTCAAGTGGGAATGACCCGTAAAGAAGGCGCTCACGTACATCGCGTGACCACACGTGACTAAATCAAGTGAGTGCGTTGGTGCGTTGCGTTGACACGACAAACATACCGATTGTCACCAACCGCTGGCATATCCCTGTTAATATCTACTCCGTTCCCCTGCATGATCTCCCGCACCGCACTCCTCACCTTCAATCTGCTGAAATAAATTTTCATCAAGTCATGAATCCCAGCTCCAGGTTCGCGACTGTTTACTGCAGCGTTCAAAAACTCTTGAGTAAATCAAGGCCTCTGACATCTACAACAGTCCGCATAGCACGTGTATCCACACCCTTAACGATGATGCTCTTCTCTACATATTCTACCTCTATCGACCAATTCTCATGGGTGAAGTCGAGAATGTCATTGACCGTGACGCAGCGCAAGAGCTATGGGTCCACGAACGTTGGTGGTACAAGCTCGCGCACATTTGCAGAAGATGGCGATACCTCATACTCGCATCAGCATCCCACCTCCATCTTCACCTCGTTTGTACATATGGCACGCCAGTGGTAGATATGCTAGCGCATTCACCTCCTCTTCCCCTCATTATCGACCACTATTATGGACTTCACGACAGCACTACAGAAGAGGACGAGGGAATATTGTATGCACTCCAGCACCATGACCGCGTGCGCTGTGTCCGCCTTCATATGCCTGTTACAAGTTTGCAGAAGTTCCTCAAGGCAATAGACAATGAATTTCCCATCCTGGAATACATGGTATTCACGCCTCCGACCAAGCAGAGCGCAAACTTGGTGGTTTCGAAAACATTTCGAGCACCACATCTTCGCCACCTCTTACTTGGGAACATTGCCTTTCCAATAGCATGTCCATTACTTACAACCGCTGTCGGCCTTGTCACGCTCTGCCTTGGCGATATCATCCCATCTGCTCTCCTGTTCCTAACCGTAACATTGGGCAACTATTACATAAACCGATCATGACACAAGTCACACTTCCTAACCTTCGCCGGTTCTTTTTCGAGGGTTCTAGCGCTTACTCGGAAGCGCTTCTTCCTCGCATGGCCACCCCTCTCCTCGAGAGGCTCCGGATCGAGTTCTTCGGGCAACTCTCCTTTTCTGTTCCACGCCTGCCTCAATTTATCAGCACATTAGAGAGTCTGAGATTCCTCAAAGCCATGCTGACGTTCCAAACGAGCGTTTTCGTGTCAGTGTACCCCCATTGGGAGGTCGAGCTGGATACTTTGTTCATGGACGTTAGGTGCAAACACCTCGACTGGCAGGTAGCGTCCGCAGCGCAAATTTTCAATGCGCTGGGGATAGTATTCTCCACCGTGGAGTACCTTATTCTTGAGTATAAGAGGGAGTCTATGTCGCCGGAGTGGAACAATGAAGCCGAACGGTCACAGTGGCGCGAACTTTTTAGGCCGTTTGGCAATCTGAAGACACTCGTTGTTTCCGACAGCCTCGTCGGGGCACTCTCTCGTTCTCTACAACCTGAGGAGGGAAAATCACCTTTGAAGTTGTTACCGGGGCTGAAGGAGCTCTTAGTTTCCAGAAGCGATGATGCTTTTGATGATTCTTCGGACGCATTTACAGCGTTTATCGATTCTCGCCGGAATGCAGGCCACTCAGTAGTCCTGGCCGATTACTGAAACCCACCCCCCCATCCTGCGATGCATCGTGACTTGTAGTGCGTTGCAAGCGCGTATCAAGCGCCCTCGGCGGCTATTTCCCGGATGTTCTTCAGCACCACTCAGACTCACGCTCGCTCTCCTCCCATCACGATTATGGAGACCGCGATGCGAACATACCCAACACATTCGTCCTATCCCTCTTTTTTTTTTTACCTCCACCTGCAGTTCTCCCATTTTGGCCCAAGCAATATCCTATGATTACTATCTCATCAGCGGGTACACTTATACCGCATTGTCCATACTCATACATAATCCGTCCATATCTGGATCATCCTGATGTACTGAACGTAGGAATACAAATCCACTGCCATAGTGTCTGTCTGTCTGTAAAGAGTTAGGCCTAGTTAGGCCGTAACGCTAAGGATAGGACTTCTAAAAACTGCTCCACGTTGGTGATGTCCGATGCTTCACAAAGACATTTCAGTTGGCAATGTTTTGTACTGCGTACAAACACAAGTGTTTTAGTTCAGGGGATGAGGGCGTGAATATCTGTGGGCGCATCAGATGAGCACACACGTTTCCTTTGTAGGCAACGGGTGATGGAGAAGATGGCAAGGATGGACACATTTCTTTTCCGTCTCCTATATCTTGATAAGAGTCAGAAAGACCGGTGGGAGTAGGTGGAGAATGCCACCTCGAAATCGACGAGAGTGCACGTGTAGTATCTCAACTAACGAGGCACAATTAGTGATAAGGTGAACGCCATACCGGGTCGGGATCTCACACCAGCTTACGAAAAATGGAGCTCGATGGAGGTCCGAGGGCGGGGGCACTGTCTAAGGATATAAACACAACGTAGGCGGTGGAGGTCAGTCAACGGCAGCATGGAGGGGTGGAGATCCGATCGTTACTGGGTAGTGTGAGAATGTTACGCCAGACTCAATACTCATATAGGTACGTATTCATCGACTTGGAAGGAAACGAGACATTGTGTTATTATTGGTCGTTCGTTGAATACATTATGGCGTCATTTTTCTCTCCGCGAGGAGACGCTCATTGCCACGCAGAATAGTCGCCGGTCGAGACACTAGAGGAAACAAACCTCATTCGTCTGACTTTCTGATGAAGAGAGAGTTATACAACCACGTCTCTGCCAGAAAGAAAGAGTTTGGCATCCAGCATGTCACAGAACTCCTCGGAGGAAAAGAAGAGACGAGGAAAACCCTCGCCATCTGCTTGCTTGGTCTTTCCACTCCAAGATTATATCAGCAGTACCACTCATCTCCATAACTCGAGCACTCGAGCAACAGCCAGCTGAAAGTTACACAGTCTTGGTATGGGCCCTTCTTTGAGCTGCTCGCTGTCCTGTCCAACACGATTTCACGAGCAAGGCAAAACCATTGTCAACGTGGCTTGATAGTCTCTCTCACGATATCAAAAAAGGGCTTTTCCCACGCTCATGCCACGTCGCCCCAAGTGTTGCGCGAATGTCACCGCCATCGTCGCCCAAGAAAGCATCGTTCTCCATCAAATCCGGCTGCAGTAGACCACGTCTCAGAGCTTCAGAGCTAGTGGAAAGAGAGTCGGACTTCAGTTCAGACATCGCCTACGCGGGAAGGGTAAGAGCGAGGTGTCTGCAGACGCAAAAGCCGAGGGACGAGGCCGACTCCGCAGCAAAAAGCATCGTCGCCACAGGGGCAGAACTAGAAACGTTTACGCTCGGGTAGGGAGGGCACTGCCGTGCTCGTATTGGAAGATAGACTTTGCGTGCACGACCCCCGGTGCAGAAACTACATACCGGTGGTCTCAAATGGTGATAGACGTCGCACACGGGCGGCCGGTATCATCCTCCTCAAGGACTCCTGCTTCTCAGCCATCGTCGTCACGGTAGTGCTAGAGTATGATGCCGTCTTTCTGGGCTCCGTGAACTCCGCTTTCGTCAGTCTGAATGCCTCCCTTCCCTACCTCACTCAACCCGAACGACAGTATCAACCCCCGCCTCTATCAGGACCTGCACACTTGAGAGCACGCCCAAATGGACGGCCATCGTTTTTTTTTCTGAAGAAACTGGTACTACGCACACAACGATCTGCTGCACTATCCACGATAATACTTGTTCCACAGCCCAGCTGCTTCTCATTCCACCCTCACAAGCAGCCTCCCACTTTACCATTCCCATCCGCCTCGTAATTCCTGGTTTCATAATATTCGCATCGCAAGTATCCACAGGGATTGATCGCTTTGCAGCGATCCAGAGCTGTCATTCAGGGTAGACACGAGCAGAAGGGGTCAAAATAATCACCACGTCGGTTACCCCCTGCACAGGCGGCGGACCCGATGAGAAGAACATCAATGAAGTGGAAGTACCAGTACCAGCCACTGGTTCTGTTTGTATTTGGTGAGTAGATGTTGAGGGTATATATGACCACGCTAATTCTCTTGTTTCTGAACGTGGCTGATGACCCAGATGGTTTAAGGATGAATATTCGATGAATTCGTCCCTCGCAGAGCTGTCCGACGTGATTGTTCACCGCCGGTCGGCCGGATCCGAAAATACGGTATATCGGGTCGTGATCGATGTACTCACAGCAGACGACGCAATTCCCTTCGATGTTCGGAAATCTATCTCGGCCACTCCATAATTACGGCAGGAGTGGGATCCGGCGGTCGGCGGTGCTGCCCTGCTAGAAATGCTTGATCCCAGTCTTTGCATTTAGCATGAGTAACAAGTGATAGAGGTGGCGCGCAGCGGCGCACTGGACAACAGATATGTGGAAGTGTGGGCAAGCGAGTGAGTGACCCAAGGGACGAGTCGAGTGAGTTCGAGGAAGGGGCGGGTGCGCGTTGCTGTCTGTACACAAGACGGCAGTGTATGCTCAGTACGCGCGCACTATTAGCACGAGAACTGTAATTGTTATTCACCTGTACACAAGACGGCAGTGTATGCTGCGCCCATAAGTACAGGTTTTAGGCAGTAAGTAAGGGGCAAAGGCTTACCTCAGTACGCGCGCACTATTAGCACAAGAACTGAGGTTTACAGTATACACTACTCGGGTATTTGTACCGCTGCCAACTGAGCTGCAGTGTTAGTTGAGCTAGTGTAGCGAAAGTAAGTATGATGCAATATTGCGGAGCATTCAGATGCGTCCGCGGTCAGTAAATATGAAACGGAATCAAATATAACTGTGAAACGGAATCAAATATGACTGTTGTAATTGTCCATGATTGATCAAAGAAATAATATCATCTTTATTTCGGGTGCGCGTGCCTCACCCACTCCCTATCTCACCTCCTAATTCCAACAGCATTGTATCAGTTCTGATGATGACGATACCCGTGGATGATCAAGCTGCGGGACTGGTTTGTCCATCCTTATTGCTTGTTTCTTGGCAAAGAGCATTAAGAATAGGTGATTTCGACGTCTCTGGCTGGCACGACCAGTACTGAGTCTCCAAGATGGTATCTATGATAGATAGTTCGGCCAACTCGTGGTTCCCAGTCCTTCAATCGAAGGGAGACATTCTTCTCCACACTTTGCTGTTCAATGTATTGGTTGAGTCAAATGAACTGAGAAGGTCGAGATGTGGGGACAGTTGAGTAGTTTGAGTTAGAGTACATGACGAATTGTAGTAACGAACCGATTTAGCGCCTTCTCGTTTAGCATTCCCGTTTCTAGAGGCTATCTTGTTACGTAATATCTAGCCGTGTTTCGTCTCAACGCTTCTTGCCTTCAATCAGTTGGCCGAGATTCACCAAGTCGTGAATCCCAATGCTCAAGGTAAGCGCCCTCTACTGCTACTGTATGTTCATTAGCTTGTGAATAAAGGTAGCCTTTCTTCCATAGTCCTCATACCTCATCTATCCACATCCTCAACGATGATGTCCTTCTCAACATATTCAGTCTCTATCGACCAATTCCCATGGATAAAGCCGAAAACACTCCTGACCGTATTGGATCGCAAGCGTTATGGGACGGCGAGCATTGGTGGTACAAGCTCACGCACGTTTGCAGAAGATGGCGATACCTCATACTCGCTTCCGCATCCCACCTCCGTCTTCATCTCATTTGCTCATACGGCACTCCGGTGGCAGATATTCTGGCGCATTCACCTCCCCTCCCCCTCGTTATCGATTACATTCTAGGCGATTACTCCACAGAAGACGGAGAGGGAATAGTCTTTGCACTCCAGCATCGTGACCGCGTGCGCAACATCCGCCTTCGCATGGCGGTTCCGAGTTTGCAGAAGCTCACGAAGGCCATGGAGGGTGAATTTCCGATCCTGGAATACTTGTTTGTCGGGCCTCCGACCCATCATGATACGAGCTTGATGCTTCCGAAATCGTTTCAAGCACCACGTCTGCGCCACCTCATGCTGGTGCACTTTGCCTTTCCAATTGGATCTCCATTACTTACAACTGCCGTCAACCTTACCGCTCTCTTGCTTAAAAATATCCCACTACCTGCCCACTTCCACCTACTGGCAGATCATTTGCTTCAACCACTTACACTCATGCCTCAGCTTGAGACACTCGGAATCGGCTTCTGCTCCGTTGTTCCCAGCCTTGATAGCGAGATGCAACGGTTAAATACGCCGATCATCGCACACGCCATACTCCCTAATCTTCGCTGGTTCGGGTTCAGGGGTAGTAGCGCTCACTTGGAGGTGCTTCTTCCTCGAATGGCCACCCCTCTCCTCGACAGGTTTGAAATAAACTTCTTCAACCGGCCTACCTTTTCCGTTTCGTACCTTCTGCAATTTATCAACGCAGTAGGGGATGTTAGATTCAGCAATGCCACCCTCTCATTCGATGTGGGGGATGTTTATCTGGTGGTGAATTCTCATGAAGGGGCCTTGGTAGATGGCCTGTCCATAGGTATTGGCTGCGAGCACCTCGACTCGCAGGTA
>QLOT01004452.1:0-15008 GCA_003313875.1 Russula aff. compacta | reverse complement strand
CATGTCTGAGTCACCACTGCTGAGCTAATTGTACAGGGTCAACGAACAAGTTCTGAGATCGTGACAACAATGTGGGCAATGGCGGACATCGATGGACCAGTCGTCGCTGAAAGCTTTTACTGGTCAGTGTTCTCAGATAAATGGCAAGGTGTGCCATATTACAAAAGAACAGCTGAGGCACTTCGGGACGCTGTGAAAAATCTGAGAGGGAAGAGAAAGATGTCACTAGAGTGTTGGGTAAATTATGTTCACTATGGGGCATGATTTGAGGATTTTCATTGGTGATTCTCGTAGGTGGTTATACAAATTAGAAGATTGTTCAGTGCTCATGAGTTGTCTGTAGGAATGTGGGTCCAGGGAAATTGGTCGAATCTATGTCGGAGTGTCCTCGGTGGTGCAGCTACCAATCGCCCAATCTATTCATGGAAACATTATGTTGGTTCTAATGCGTTATTCGATGCGTTAATGTTTACACGGACTCCTGTAATAAATCACATTGATGACGGGTTGCACCCAATTTAACAACTCCTAAAACGCATCAGACACCACCTGAAGACGGAAGGCTGAGATGAGAAAGACACACGGTGACGAACCGAGCGCGAGATAGGCGAGGCTGGGTGTAAGGTAAACCGACAGTACAACATGGAGCCAAAGTCATGAGAAGGTGTTGGAGACAAAGCGGGTGGGAGCGATAAGATAAGGATGAGACATTTAGGGAGCGCGCTGGTGAGTTCGAAATAACAGGATCGTGACAGTGACACTTCAGCGTGTTGTAAGGTCCCCTTTGGACCTAGGCTCGGAACGCAGTGAATTAGCCACGTCGGAGCACGCATCAGGATCAGTTCAGATCGGCCGCGCTGGAGCGCTCACCCATTCTTACTACCTGACTTTGGCAACTTCCCATCTCTCTCGGTCGTGTTTGAATGTACCGACGAGCGGCGTTGAGACGTTGTGTCATCTACGCATCGAGAATCGAGTGCCATGTGGTATCGAAAATTAAGTCAGTGATGCCCCTTGGTAGACACGTCCTTGCTTACCTGCTTCCCCACTTCCGACGTCTCTCGACTTGATCGTGATTGGTGGCGCTTACGCCTTGACTGATCGATCACTTTAGGACAGCCACCATCACCACCCTTCCAGCCCCGATGCCTGCTCTAGAAGATTTTCCAGGTTGTGTACATTGGCAGGGATCATAGATGTCTCCAGTAGGATGGTTCGGAGAAACAGGCTCTGCACCTTCCGATATAAATGAAGGCGAGCGGGGAAAGAATGACGGGCTAGGGTGCCATGGGCTGCGATGCGGTTGCAGTGTTGGTGGTTCCTCGAAGCACAATCTGGTACGCAGCTTCCACGGGGGATCGGAAGTAAGCCACCTTGACACAACCCCAAAACCTCAATCCCTGTACAAGCAACCCACGTAGGCCTATGCTCTGTTTTAAAGGGAGGTCATTTTCGTAAGAGAAGGACACTGGCACCTTAAAGACATTCACCTTGGTACCTAATTCTGGGTTGAAAACTGTATGTATCCACAAGTGCACAAGTAATGGCTTTATCCAGCACACTCTGCGAAGCCCTGTGTCTTCTAATTTGACGTTGCAAAGGATCGAGCTTCTTGTAGTACAGTCCATACGACGCGCAACTCAAAAGTATCGTGTCAGGTACGCCGCACGTAGTTGGTAAGGAGGGAAGGTAACGTTCGGAATGCGCCGGTCCGCGCTGACCGACCGCGCTGACCGAAAACGAGTGCCCTCCCGGTCTTGTCTTCTCGCCCCCTGCCAGCACACTGCCAGCACCTGCGCCTACAGCCCCTCTCGTTTCATCTCGCGTGCCGGACGCGAGCCCTCCTCTCCGTCCACGTCGCAGTGCCCGTGCAAATGGGCCCTCGCCGGATCCCTTCTATGACTCGCCAGTGCCTTCCGCCCCGATCATCACCTCATTCCCTCGCCTCGTGCGCGTCCTCGCGCCACAACGCCCAACTCCCGTCATACGCGTCGCTGGCACCGCCCCAGTCGCTTCGAGCTCACTAACTCTTTGTGCGAATGGCTCCACGCAGTCCGCATCACCTGCGTTCGTCGGCCTGGCGCCGTCACAGGCCAACGCTATTGGAGGAAGCTGGATGGATTCGGAAATCGGTTCTGTATACTTCGTGTGTCTGACGTTTCCTTTCATCCTTTTTCACAGTCTCCATCTTTTACCTCCTCCTTTCATTCCCTCTTCATTCCACCATTTCGTTAGTGTAGCGTCCCTATGATACTAACCGATTTGCCCCCTATGATACGCGCTTGGCCAGTTTTTGTACGTACTGGGTCAAGTGTATTTAAACCCTTAGTTCCAACTACGAATGAACAGTGCCCAGTGAGCGCACCCATCGCCGCTTCTCACATTTCGTTTGCCTACACAGAACGCGTTCATGTTCTCTTGTCTGCCTCAAGCCCTTTTCTCTTTTCTTTTGCTCATCCTCTCTCTTTCTGCCCCTCTTCTCTTCCTTAGGTCTTCGCTTCTCCTCGGGCACACCACACACTCGCATGCCGTTCAGTGATAAGGGAGATTTTAGGTTTCTTCGAGAACCAATCGGCGCCTAATATAATCCCTCACCTTCTAGATAAATACAATGAGTAACCCGAGGCGATTGACAGCGTGTCGGCGAATCGAGGCAGGACTAGCATGCAAATCCGCAGATAGATGCCCTGAATAAGATTAGCAATCGCTAAGCCAAATTCTTGATCTCCGATATGCGCCAACCTTATGCAGACTTCATCTAAGGAATCAAGGTAGATTGGCGATGTGCCCGCTCGTGATTATCGGTGCTCGGATTACTCTCAGGGGCCTGGAAGTCATACCTATGGCTGATGGCTGCTGCGGGTGAAAATGCGCTTCAATTTGTTCCAACTGAATTTGGGGAAGTAGTGGAAGTTTTCCAACTGCGCTGAAGTGAGTGGGAGTAGCGGAGGGAGAATGGGGCCTTATGAAAGACATGGAGTAAAGAAGGGCCCATTCCCTTTAATCCCGTCAAGCAGCACCTACGTCCACCACATTGCCCCCTCCTCAACTCCATCCGCCTCGCCGTTGCACACAGTGAGTCATACTTCGTGCGGCCCATCCACTACACGCACACAAATCTGAGCCTGAGCCTGGGCCGCTGGCATGCATGTTGAGTGGCGAGTTGGGGCAATAGTTGAGGAAGACGCTAGCAGCGTTTTCCGTGGCATATGTGCATTAGAACGTGGAAAATACGACCGACCACGCAATCTCTATCTTCAGGAATGCTGGCGACGCGGTGACAAGCCATGTCATACTCCCGAGCGTGCCTCGTGGGGCCTGGTCAATGATCACGAAGAGGATGCATATTGAGGGTTTCAACGGTTGTCAGGATCTTGGAGAGGTTGGAGAGGTCCATCAGCAAATAGTGGGGTGGGCGGTGGCCTGCTCGGTGTACTTTTTTGCATGGAGGGAGAAGATAAGTGGTGTCAGTTTGAAGCGGTCTGGCTCGAGTGTCGTCTCTTGAAAGGGGAGGAATCAGTTGATGTCGTGCGAGCCCGAGCCAGAATAGTGGTGTAGAAAGACAAGACTTGAGGGTCACTCCGAGTCGGTCTGATATGAACAGAACTGATCAGAACAGTATCAGAACCTCCCTGTCTCGAATGAGTTCTCTGTGGCTGTAGCTCCGCTGTGCTCATGGGTGAAAGGATTGTCGATGGTTGATGTTTGATGACCTTTCAGCACTTTGGATTACAGTAACGGATGCAAGTCCCGATCAAATGGCTGTTTCCGGTGCCACCATGCAGCAAACACGTTTCCAGCGCGCCGGCGCTGGAGGCCTTGAGACGCTGTCTTTACAACCCACATCGCTTCTCACTCCTCGGCCCTCCTTGACAATTGTCTTTCCAGTTTTCCAGTTCTAAACCATGAGAAACACACAGCGTGAGTCCTGAATTTGTCTTCGTTTCGGGAATTCTCATCTGAATCCCTTTGTTCATCTTCCTCAACTCTCCCTTTTAACAGCGACTTTGCTCGGAGTAGATAACGAGATTTCTCAGCTCCAAACTCTACTCTTGATAGTACCTCGACACCACCCTCTATACTCCGAATGGCTCTCAGACTTGGCCAGGGTACGATTAACACGCTACATGTACTCTAACAAGAGTGAAGACCTCGACATGTCAATTTCCCAATCCACAGAAGCCATCCTCCTGTCACTTAAACCCCTCGGCCCACTCATCGAGATCTTTTTTTACCTCTCAAGGGCCCTTGTTCATCGCTCGCAGGAGTTCAAACAGCCTAGCGATGTGAAGCACGCTGCTAACTACCTTCATTACCTTCAGGACCAGTCCCTTGAGACTCCCAATGTCACACGCGATAAGATCAAAAAATACCTTGTATGGGCTCTGTTCATTCAGGTGGAACAGGAGTCTGTCAATCTGATGCAAGGTATCGGGGAGATGGCGATCCTGTGTCACGAGCTTCTCGCCTTGGGTGGCCCAGACCCAGAACCACTGACAACCTCTGTGAGTTGGTTGGCCAATGCAATACGTATGATCACCTGGCCATTTGGGCAACTACCTCCGGATGGTGCCATTGAATTTCTGCGTGAAGCAAGAATACGATTACCTGACTTGAAACAAGTTCGCCTCTCGCTTGCCCTTTCTCTTCATGCTCGCTTCATTCAGGCTCACTCACATGATGATTATGAGGAGGCAATGTCAATCGTGGACAAAATAATTGCCGAACCCTATGAAGATATGAAAGGGGCGATGCGTCTGGGTGGAGAGCTTGCGTTGGCCTGATGGTACTTGGATTCAAAGCCAGAGCATTTAGCCAAGGCTATTTTCTGCATTCGTGCCGATCTCAATGCAATGCCTTCCGATGATCCGAATCGTGGTCTTGCCATTGATCTATTGGCAGGTTTTGAAAAGATTCGCTTCGAAGCTTTTGGTGTCAGAAGTGGTCGGCAAGAGGATAATGCCAAATGTGTCCACGGTTTGTGTCTGGCTGCGTTTCCTCAAATGGCTACATCAAACCCCATTGAGTTTCCCTTGCCGATGCCAGAAGAGAGAAATCTATGGCCTCATCTTCGTGCGATTTCTTCCATAATTCACATCACTGATCCTACGAATATCGAAAAGGCCATCGAATACTGCAGACTCTGCCTTACATCCCCTCAATCACATCGTCCAGCTACATCTATGGCATTAGGCCACCTCCTCCACCACTTATTCCACCTCACAGGCAACATCGACTATCTCCAGGAGTCAATTACTGTCAACCGTGGCCTCGTCAAAATGCCAGGTGTACAGGGCATGCTTCATGCGGCTGCTTACTGCTTATTGACTGCTCGTTCCACCGGTTCCAGCTGCTCAAGGACAGAAGGGACCTTGACGAAACCATGGAAGTATACGCCGTCACTGCCACCGATACAAGTATAGATGTACCCCATCAATTCCCCATCTCATGCAGATGGACGCAGGATGCACGATCTGTGAGGCACCCATCGACGTTGAACGCATATGAGACTACCATCTCACTCATGCAAGAATATCTTTCCTTTGCTCCTACCCTCAAAATACAACATTTCCATCTTGTTGCAATGCGTGGCGAATACGAGAAGCTGCCACTCGACTATGCATTGTATCTTATCCAGATCGGTCAACTTGAGGGGGCCATTGAGATGCTCGAACGAGGGAGGGGCCTCCTCTGGTCAGAGATGTGTGGCCTCCGGACTTCAATTGACCACCTTCACGCAGTCAACTTACCCTTGGCCGAAACATTTGCAGCCATCAACCGGGACCTCGAAGCATTGACAATCTCAGGCTTTCCAGCCATCTGGATGGGGGGTGGTCAAGTCATTGGTCACGAGGCGATGGACCCATTCGATCGCCTGGTGGTCAAGCAACGGAAACTTGTTGAAGAGCATGAAAGGCTCATTTCTCAGATCCGAGCCCAGCCAGGATTCCACAGTTTTCTGATTTCACCTTCGTTCAACACCCTTCGTTCTGCAGCTGCGGGTGGTCTTGTCATATTAATCAACCACTCTGAATGGCGTTCAGACATCATCATTCTCCTGCATGACTCCCCTCCATCCCTTATTCCGACAAGTGACGATTTCTATGACCACGCAAAAGGATTGCATGCCAGGTTACTGACAGCATGAAATAGCGGCCTTGACTCAAGGGAGTATGAGGATGCTCTGGGCTATGTACTCGAGCACCTCTATGACCTCGTTGGAAGGCCGGTAATCCAGAGACTTCAGGAGCTGAATGTACCAGAACAATCTCATGTTTGGTTGTGTCTGACATATGTACTCTGCTCTCTTCCTCTCCACGCCATGGGCCTGATTCGATCAGATGGCCACCCTACCAAGCTGTACTTTTCAGATCTTTACATCCCTTCATATACTCCGACGCTCTCCACACTCATAGAATCGCGTAAACCAGGCGCGCAACCATTGGATACACCTTCCATTCTGCTTGTGGTACAGCCTGATGCTCAGATGCCAAGTTCATTGCAAGAGATGCGTGTCGTCCGGACTGTCTGCCCATTGGTGGAAACACTGTTTCGGAAGAAGGCGACACCTGCTTCTACACTTGAGCGTCTCAAGTATCACCAGTTTGCACACATCTCATGTCATGGCGTACTCGAGATAGGAAAGCCGTTCGATACATTTTTCAAGCTTTACGAAGACTCACGCCTTACGCTACTGGACATTGTACGATCCAGACTTCCAACTGCCAAATTTGCATTTCTCTCAGCTTGTCATACAGCTGAGATCACAGAGGAAAGCATCGCGAACGAGGGACTGCACCTTGCCGCAGCAGTCCAATATAGTGGATTTCGGAGCATAGTCGGGACAATGTGGGCGATGGCGGACATCGATGGACCAGTCGTCGCTGAAAGCTTTTACCGGTCAGTGTTCTCAGATAAATGGCAAGGTGTGCCATATTACAAGAGGACAGCTGAGGCACTTCGGGACTCTGTGAAGAATCTGAGAGAGAAGAGAAAGATGTCACTAGAGCGTTGGGTAAATTATGTTCACTATGGGGCATGATTTGGGGGTGTCCATTGGTAATCTTCGTAGGTGGTTATACACATTAGGACGTTTTTCAGTGCTCACGAGTTGTCTGTAGGAATACAGGTCTGAGGAAATGGGATCGCAGAGACGCTGAAGGGAAGGGATGAGGGCGACGGAAGGTGTAGCCAAAGTGGGCCCCGGCACTGTGGTGATGGAGATAATCTGAGATTTCCTTCTACTCATTCGTTGATCGTATTTATTTATACGTTTCTCCTCCTGGGTTTCATTTTTCGTAGCTATGTACTGTTGGGTATAATGACTCTCGACGATTAGATAAACCTCGATAAACGACACGACTCGCACCGCCCTGGCGGGCCGGGCTGGATGTACAGTACGGGCTATCCCGGTCTCGGCCCGGAGCGCCTACCTCACCCGTTCACTGGCCTTGCTCTCGTCTCATCGTGCACCCCCCTTGTTCCGTGCTCTGTGCACCTCCACCATCTACCCTTGCCATCTTTCTCGCTTAAGTCTTTCCTTGCTGTGTGTACATACTCCCAGCCAACTATGACCATCATTTCGTACCAGTGATCATTGATCATATCCCAGTCAGCCTGAGATCCAGAACTCGGTGTTTCAAGCATTCCTCCCTCCTGTCGCGGTCATGATGCGATGGAAAAGCCGAACGAATAGAGTATGAGCATGTGCCGATGGTGATGAGGAGTAGATCGTGTCTCAGGTGGTGTTCGTATTTCTCCATAGAATGAACGTATGGCTGGTACGTACTATATCACGGTGTGTGAACAATTTACCACAGTGACAGTCGATTCCTTTGATGCCCGGATGCTCTTTTTTCTCCCACCAATTTTCACTTCGTCCATTTCGACAAAAAATTGTTCTATAATGCAACGGCGACTAGATCACCTCATAGCAGCAAATAAGACTTGCGCTTACCCGCATGTACGGCAGATTACGATTCCAGGCTTTGCGTATGCTGAAGTCCTCCCCGGACTGGGATGCAAGGCTCTCCTTGGGGAGGACAGCATCGGGAGGGCAATTGGGAAACTTGATCTCCAGTTGCAGATTCTCCGAGGGCGAAGGAGGACGATATGGCACGGACAACGCATCATTGCACGAATGTTGGGCAAATTTTAAAGGGCACAGTCCGATGCAAGTATGCCTCGAGGAGATGGGTCCGTCAGGTCAGCGCATTGGACCATTGGCGGCGACTCGGAAACAGCGACCTCTCATACTCCCCTCCCGGCTATAAGTTTTCCCGTACCCTGAGCCCATAACACTCGAGACAAAAAAGCCATCCAATTCTGCTTTCAGCCTGTTTGTCACATGGTCGAACTCATAGATGAAAGGATTGTAAACTTATCAATTAGTGATGAGGGTCTCCACCTCTGCACCTCTGAGGCCTCAGGCCTGCCAGTGAGGAAATATCGAATGTCGGACTGGACTCGGACCAAGTGGCGTGTTTCCGCACGTGGAAGTGGCTGAGTGCCATGCGACTTCCAACCCGTAGCCTCCCCGCGCACGCCTTTGCCTGGAGCGGCACTCATTGTGTGCAGGAGTCATGCCAATGCGCCTCTCGCCCACCGCCACTTTCAGTCACCCGCTACAGATTAACGCTCTCCTAACTCATGCCCCTCCTATGGCCTGTCAAGTTGCGTAAATATTTGTTCATAGATTCAAGGGGTTACGGCTTTCAGAAGTAGTGAAGGAAAGTTACGAAAGTATAGAGGGTACCCTTGTTCACCATAACCCTGGCCTGTTTACAGAGTGGCTATTGATTCTGAGAGAACCGAATGTATATTTCACGTCCGGATGTATCCAAACGCTGCTGCATCCGAATGAATATGCATGAATCATAGCAGCCAGCACTGTGCTCCGTACAGGCCCCCTTTTGTCAGAAACGTATATGGAGCTAGCATTTGGTCAATTTTGCGTGGGGAGTATAAACTTGCGCCTTGACGTCGTCGGGGTCCATGTTGGCGCGAGAACGCTACATACATGGCAACTAAAGCAACAGCACACGATGGCTTATGCCGCCTGATCACGGAGCCATATGTATTGCATCTATTCCTAACACTCTGTTAATCGATTGAACAAGCACCCATCGTGGTCCATGTCCTACCATCGATTGGGAAGAGGCACTTTTCATTAGAGACTAGTATTAAATTCGCTCACCGATAATGTGATGTCGTACCAATAACTGCCATAATGAAGCTTTGGTTAAACTTTTCCCACTAAGACAATGAATAGAACATCGTGAGCACTGTAGTGCAATTCTAAGAAACGGAGGTTGAGGGAATGGGTTGGTCTAGTCACGAGAGGCCCACGGCTGGGGTCCAACTTGATGCTCCGACGTTCCGACCTCTCCGCTCCGACTGCTCCGCTCGAATGAGTGTACATTTAACTTCTGCCGAAGGGAAGAACACTGTGAGTGAGAACGCAACCTATCATTCTTGTCCAAATGTCACGGTCTGCCATTTCCCAAAGCCCAGCTAAGGTCAGAAAGCATACGTAGGTTGACTGATCTGTGGTGCAGCTAATACCGTTCAGGCCTGTCGCGTGCTGACTCTCTTTTGGTTCAGCAGGGCAGTACCATTGCGGTATTTGCCAGGAACACGAGAGTCACGAGTAACGACTTTGGCAGTGACACTCTTTGTGTCTTGAAGAAATGTAATTTAACCATCCAAGGTGGCAGCAAGTGTGCAACACTGAGCTTGTACTATTATGGCCAGCACGGGGAAACAGGATCATTTATTATTTTACACTCCGCAGCCCATTCTCGGTGTCATCAAGTTGTAGTGCCATTCGTGGATCCGAGATGGGAATTCACGTACAGTACAGTATTCACTCTTCGCGCAGCGCCCGTACTACTTTCTTTTGGGAACACGATAACAATAGCACCATCACCGCCGTCTAGAACACGATGGACGTCACGTGAACATTTGGATATCGGGATATTTTTTCCGCATAAATATACCAACGGAATCGGACCACATCAAACCCCAAGTCTTGCTAAGCCCAAGCACCCCCTCCTTTGCTCGTCTCCTCGCTGAGTTATCCTCCTGTGCTTCCTGCGCTCAACAGGGAGAAGCCCAGATGGAAGCCACAGACAGGAAAAACACGATCAGACATCGTCCCCCCTACCCTGACCTTGGCCCTTTCCCTGCTATTTCGGTCGTGTTTGAATGTGCCGACGAGCGGCATTGTGGCGTTGTGTCATCTACACATCGAGAATCGAGTGCCACGTCGGATCGAATACTAAGTAAGTGATGCCCCATGGTGGACACGTCCTTACTTACCTGCTTCCCCAACTCCGCCGTCTTTCGACTTGATCGTGATCGCTGGCGCTTACGCCTGGGCTGATCGATCACCTTAGGACTACCGTCATCGCCATCTGTCAGCCCAGATCCCTGCTCCGCAAGGTTGTTCCGCGGTTGTGCGCGTCGACAGGGCTCAGAGTGATCTCCTGCAGGGTGGCTCGGTGAGGCAGGCTCTGCGCCATCCGATATAGATGAAGATGGGGAAGGATAGCGCGCTGTAGATGCCATGGGTTGGGAGACGGCGGCGGCGGTAGGTGGCAGAAGATGGTCCTCGCGCACAATCTGGTACGTAGTTTCCACGTGGGATCGGAGGAGGGAACTGAGCCACTTTGACACAACCTCGAGACCCCGATCCCTGTACACGCCACCCACGTAAGCCTATGCACGGTATCAGAGGGGGTCATCTTTGTAGGAGAAGGATATTGGCACCTTGAAGACATTCACTTTGGGATGCTTTCTGGGTTAAAAATGTATCCACGAGTGCGGAAGTGATGACTTTACCCTGCACGCTCTTGGATGCCCTGAGTCTGCTAGCTTGACGTTCCAAAAGCTTAAGCCTGTTGTGCAGTCCATACGATACGCAACTCAAAAGCATTGTCAGGTACGCCTCACGTAGTGATAAGGGAGATATTACAGTTCGGCGAGAACGCATTTGCGCTTAATATAATCCCTCACTTTCTAGATGATTACAATGAGCGACAAGACCAGATGCAATTAACAGTATGTTGGCGAACCGAGGCGGGACCAACTTGCAAATGCGGGTAGAGGGCCTGAATAAGATCAGTGATCGCTAAGCCAAAGACTTGATCTCCGATATGCGCCAACCTCATGCAGACTTCAGCTAAGGAATCAAGGGAGATTGACGATGTGCTCACTCTTCATTGTCGATACTCGGATCACTCTCAGGGGCCTGGAAGTCATACCTGTGGCTGGTGGCCAGGCTGCTGTGGGTGAAAATACGTTTCCGAATTCGTTCAGACCGAATTTCAGGAAGTGGTGGGAGTTTGCCAACTACAGCGCTGAGGCGAGTGGGAGGAGTAGGAGGAGGGTGCCCTATGGAAGACATGGTGCGGAGAGCGAGAGAAGGACAGGCAGAACGCGATAATAAGGCTCGAGTGACAGTGCCGCGCCGTTGCCTCATGCATTCCTACCTTCTGGAAAACATGCCGTTCCAGGGTTAGATCGGCTCATGACGCCCACGGGTCCGACATACAAGACACAGCGAAGATGGATAAATGCCTGTCTCTTCATATCCTGTAATATTAAATCGTGACAGCGTGGAACAGGAGCTGTTGAGTTGGGTATCAAATCCAAATCCAAATGCGAAGGACTGAAGCATAGTCAACTTGAAGGTTGAGATGGGGGACCGCCAAAGGGTCTAGCCATATTCCATCACCAGTAGTGCTGTGAACCACTACCGGCAACTCAGCATGAATACAGGTATAGGAGGAAGAACTAGAGTGAGATCCTGCAATTAGCATGTTCCTCATCAGTTCGAGGCTTTTCGGCAACTTATTTTTAGAGGCAATCACCGGTTTACATCTTCACCCCCTTTCTGCACATATTACTCCACTGGCATCTCTCGGTCTACACGTTTTTCCCGCCCGTGAATGGTGTCCAGGGCTCTGCTTACAGCATTCCTTTATCAGATTCCGAAACGAGCCTAGCCTGTTATCTTCGCGTCATCCAGCCTAAGAGGTCGAGCCCATTGCCGAGGCCGTTCGAGATGTGCAGAGTTGCTGCTGCATTAATATGGTAGGTCCGCGCGCATTTTGACACCTTCCATACCGCTGTATGTTCCCACCCCAAGATCATCTGTTACCGTGACTGTACCAGGTGCGGCCGAGGCAAAAGACTAGAAGTGATCCCTGTGTAGGACGAAACGAAGACACCCAGACAAGACAAAGCTATATGTCCACGGTGATGCGCCAGTTACAACCGACACGCGGACAGGTCCTGGGTTAGGGCTATGGTTGACCGGTTGACCGGCCCGGGGCACGAACTGCCTGGTACTAGCACGTGACTTCGGCTTTCTAATCATCTTACATATGCGGTAATGCAGCCGCGGGTGCCAAAGTTGCCGTGGGACCAACAACTTTGAAGCTCATCGTTTAACGTCGACACGGACGGAATCGGCGTTTGTCTCTTCTCTCCCCTTCTCATACCTTTACCATGGTTTCTCATTCAAGTACCACAAGACAAAAGGGATCTCGCATATATTGGTGGATTATTCCGCCACCAAACTATCTGCCCTCTATGTATTCACAGGCACATGTCTTTTCGTGTGAACCCTACGACAGGTGATTTGTTCGCTCATGTGCTGTTGCCGGTCTGAGACATCTTAATTCTGGAAGCCCAAGTACACACATCGAGGATGTCTTTGGGAAGTGAAACGACATTCTCGAAGGTGGCCCTGCAGCAGTGATACATTCCATAGGCCAGGCTATGCAAATTACTGTCATCACCAGCATCGAAATGTGTCTATGTTGTACCTCTGCGGCCACATCAGCATCTGCGTAGGTTCCCAACACCTCTTAATTCAGACCCTTAGACGTACATTTAACTCAAGGTCGATGATCCTCCCATGCATAATGCCCCGGAGCTGACTGTATGCGTAGTGCTCTTCAAGAAATATGCAACTCTGGTCACAACCCTGAGTACGACATTAGTCAGATCGGTGACATTGTCATGGTTGGCGACATCGATACATTTTACCTCTAAATGCTTCCGACAAAGACCAGGTATACGGCAATCTCTCCCTTCCCGATGTAATGAGGTAACCCATTCTAACGACCGTTTCTTAAACGATTCGACAAAAGTCTCGAACTATGGCCATTTACTAAACGAATTTTGCGCACTTCTGGAGCCCTTCTTCGGTTGTAGGTGATTGATCAACCACGAGAATTTAGTACAGGATCTGAAATATTAGCCCCAAACTATAAAGCTGGCTGTCGTAACTCGCGTGGTTGACAGTAAACTCCAATAAGGTCGTGCTACATGTACATTTCGGACTACCTCTCTTTAACTCGCACCTTTGGAACGGGCTGTCCACAAAGCATCCCGTGTACTTGTGCCTCGTTACGCATAGATACGCTAATGGATCTTGAACGATGTCTACTCATCCCTGCCGGTATTCGCATCTCCAGATGGACGTTGCGTTGATACAGGGTCCTACTTGTGGTGGCATGCTGGTCAGAAGCAGGGGCTTTCTCCAAGACAAGTGGAGAAAGAACGGACACTTCGCACTTCTATTTGGTCTGGTCGTGACGTCAAGCTTGAAACGATGCGATATTCGGTTCCCGCCGTGCGGGCTTCTCAATATAGTACTGGCAAGTACCCGTTTCTCGTTCATTGTTCCCCTCGGCCTTATCAAGTGCACTTCTCAACGCGTTAACCGGCTCCGCAGAGGGTATATTTTGCGGCACACCGGGAACAAATTCACCCCCCCTTCCCCTCCCCTATCTGTAGCACCAAGTTCAACCCTACCGGCCCACTGGATGTCAATCACATCCTTCCCTCCACTTACCACTGTCGACGAGCAGCCCTTTCAGATTTCCATCACAGAAGAGTCTCTTTCCCTTCTCAAGCGTAAGCTCGAAGACACCCGTTTCCCGGACGAAATAAATGACGCCAACTGGGATTACGGCGCACCTCTCGCGGACATAAGACGGCTCACCGAGAAATGGAGGAATGATTATGACTGGCGCGTCCATGAGCGCGAGCTTAATACACTCCCTATGTTCACGCGCCCAGTAGAGGTGGAGGGGTTTGGTGAGCTGAATGTGCATTACGTACATCAGAGAAGCTCTGTGAAGGGTGCCATTCCATTGTTGTTTGTTCATGGCTGTATGTCGTCGTTTTATCCCTGCATCTGTTAATCTTGATCGTTCGTCGCGCGTGCTCCACAGGGCCAGGAAGCTTCCTTGAGGTGACAAAAGTCTTACCGTTGTTGACAACAGCCTCGTCGGATCACCCGTCTTTTCATGTCGTGGCACCCAGTCTCCCCGGATATGCTTGGTCAGAAGGGGTACGGAAGAAAGGATTCCATGCAAAACACTATGCAGAGGTAGGTGGGGCACGGTTCAGCATCTACTTGCGTGGTCTCACAGCTACACCACTCAGCTCTTCAACAAACTGATGATCTCGTTGGGCTATACAGAATACGTGACACAAGGTGGAGACTGGGGTCATGTTGTAAGAGCTCCATATGGACAGCGCATTTCAGGACACGGTGCTGACGACGATCTACCCTAGCTGACACTAACTACGGCTTTCAAATATGGACCTAAGCATGTTAAGGCATCTCACACGAACATGCCAATGTAAGCTGACTTTCCACGCTCGTCATCCCCGGTCTCATCCTCATCTCTCTTAACCCCCGCAGCTCTGACTCCCCCAAATTTCTCCAAAATCCTCTGGGTTACCTCAGATGTCTCCTCATCCCCTTCTCATCTCGCGAGGTGAAGGTTCTTGCCTCCTCACAAAATTTCTTTAAGAACGGCATGGGTTACTTTGCCGAACAGTCCACAAAGCCGCAGACCATTGGCTACAGCCTTGCAGATTCACCTGTTGGCCTGCTCGCATGGATCTATGAGAAGCTTGTCTCTTGGACTGATTTCTACCCGTGGACGGACGACGAAGGTATGGCCCTTTCACTTCCGATCCTC
>QLOT01004439.1:0-29070 GCA_003313875.1 Russula aff. compacta | reverse complement strand
TTTCGCATTTTGCTTACCTTTGAAAAAAAGCGCCGCATTTCGCTCAAATCTTTCGGGGACCATCTTTTCCCCGTCATCGTCTACTTCTTCCTCACCATTCTTGGCACCATCAAAGTAATCTCGCTGCGCTGAACCTTCCTGGAACTCTTCCGGAGGCTGATAGGTTGCGAGGCTTGGTGACGCGAGCGGCGTGTTATCCTTGCTGCTACGGAGCAGGAGGGAAGGGGGGCCAGAGGTCGGCGTGGGAATCGTCATATTCGGCATTGGTGGCCGTCGCCGGGGGATAGAAATCGCAGGAGCGGGTGGTAATTGGGGACTAAAAGGGTGAAGCGTGGGTGAAGAGGAAGATGACACGCCACGATGGGAGGGCACGGATCCATCGGGCTGAGACTGCGGTTCTTGGGAAAGGGACCCTATGGCGGTGATCGGGAAGGGAAGGGGTCTTTGTGGAGTATACTGGAACAACTGGCTATCATCACCTTCCGCAACAGAGGGGAATGAAAAAGGCTTCGTGTCTGCCTGCGAGTGTGTTCGTTGGCGCACGCGACGCGAACTCCCGTCATCTTCGTCTGGAGAAGTGATGGATGCGGTGCTGATTGTAAAGGAACGCCCTGTTCTGGAACCCTCGGCTCTTAATCGTTTGTGAGCTGAGAGCAACGACAATCCGTCATCCGTTGCGCTCGGGTGGGATGGCGTTGGGCGTAACGCTGCAAGCACAGGCAGTCGACTGATCAACCTCGGGGCCGGGGGTGGTGTCCAAACACCATTTACATCTTGGGTCATGTAGAGCTCTTCGATGGATATGCCTGACAACTCGCGGGGCAGCTGCAGTGTGCCGAGACCGTCTCGCTCTGCCTCTTCGCGCCAACGTTCCCAAAGCACACGCCGCCTCGCCCGCCACCTCCAGGCGTCGTCTACAGCATGTCCAAGCCATTCAGTCCAATCGTCGGGAGTAGCCATGGTATGGGTATAAGGTGGAGTGCTGGAGAACGACATTAGTCCATCCTGAGCTACTGCGTGGTCAACATCAGCTTGAATGATGAGTTCCCATGGGTCTAATTCTGCCACGATACCATAGGGTGAGAACATGAGGTCAATGCTGTATCTGGTCATCTCGAAACGCTCCAAGTCGTAGAGAGTCCAAGAATCTGCACCAGGAATGTCCCAGGCAATGCGTTTCTGCTTGAGGGTAGCTAAGACACTCGCCGTATTGTTGACCACGGAGGTGGAGGAAGTGGCTTTACGGATTGGCCACTCCGAATCTTTTGCCTTTGCCTTCCCTTTGCCGCTTCCAGAAATGGCATCGTCGAAACTTTTTGCCTGAACCGATGGCACCGTATCGTTGTCCTGCGAGCTCGATCTCCGTGGTTCTCCTGAAGAGGTGCTCGCAAGGGCAAACAGCCTGCGTTTCTCGGCTGCTCGTAGTCTTTCTTGACGCGCCTGTAAGTAAGACGTGTTCTGGTCGTCCTTGACTGTTGGGGGGACTGCGCTACTTGACCCGGCAGCATCACTCGGGGAGAAGTCAGCCTGATCCAGCTGGGCGATTTGAGTGGCACGTAGCTCATGCGCACGCCGAGACAGAGGCTGCGAGGGTGAATCTTTGATCGGCAGATCCGAGTGAGGCCTACTCGATTCAGGCTGATGCAAATCACCTCCCCTGACCCCGGGCGGATGTTCTGCCTCGACTCGCTGCCGCCTGCCTAACTGGATGTCGCGCTGCTCCATTACGGCCCTGGCCTGTTGCAGACGCTGCTGCTGTCTTTCACGCTCTTGCTCTGCTTCGCGCTCGGCGACAATTGCGGGATCGCCTTCTTCAAAAACACCAGGACGGGCATTTTGAGATATCCATTCACGCAAAAGAAACACGGCGATGAAAACAAGGACAATGAGGGTTGCAATAATCTGGCCGGTGAATATATCTGCCGACACAGAGCGAAGCAGTGGATGTGCAAGAAGGGAATTCAACGTGGAAGCATCGGTATCATTGGAGGAGCGGAGAAGGGTTGTATTGGTTGCAGTTGAATTGAACTGAGAGCGTGAGGTGAGATTATAAAAAAAGAATGATGACGACGATGACGACGACGATCGCGGACGCGCACTAATCCACCAAGCACTATAGAAATCATCAAAATGAGACAGAGACTCAAAATTCAGTCACATACGTGGAATTACCCATGGCAAAGTACATCCTCCATGTCCAGACTGTAACCCAAGGCAGGATGGCGAGCCACACGAAGGACACGATGATAGCACGAATGCAGAAAAAAATAGCAAATGCCACTTGTTGAGCGAGTTTTCGTACCAGGAGTATCAGGGGGAGATGCCTAGGCATATCATCCGCATACACTGCAGCGAGGTTAGGCTGCCCACGAACTGAATTAACAGATGAAGCTTTACCCTTGGTAAATGAGTACGGATGCTTGCACACGTCGCATGTCTTTTTCTTGCTATGGGAGAGCCATGTTGTCAAGCTGGACGATGAATCAGCGTGGTCTAGGGGAATATTGCAGGTCACAGGACGCACCAGTCTTGGTGTATGTATCGGATCGTGCCTGAGCATTTGCACGGATGAAAGAGTGGTTGATCTGGTTCCGAAGGAGCACTGCAAATTCGGCAAGTGTCTTGGTCCGTGTCGGCTTCAACTACCGATTCCACTAGAGAATCGTTTCCAAACTCAGTGTTTGGGCTACCGTCCGTCATAGTAGCAGATCCGTGGCAAGGGCCGCTGTGTTAAGGAAGTCCTGAAAGTGTGCTGAACGCTGTGTACTTATTCAAATGCGTAAGAAGGGACGTTAGTGCCGTGACGAGAACTGAATGTTTGCCGTTGTGGTGCAGAGGAGAGTGCGCCTGTGCCGCGTTGACGACATTGGCCGTGGCACTGGGTGGCTTACTAATAATAATTTTATTTATTATTACTCGGCCTATTTCGTCATTCTTGTCATCGCTGGTCGATCTAAGTTTTATCATTATCTCAAATAAATCGGCCTCGAGGATTAGAAGGAGATTAGAAATTTTCGTGCTTATCCCAGACGACAGACTCTGAGCAAGACCAAGAACAATGTCCACTTCAAAAGGTCGCGTCCTCCTCGCCTACTCTGGCGGCCTTGGTAAGCGCGCGCCAATCTCATCTGACACGCGAGATTGAGACGGGTTCAGATACGTCGTGCATCCTTGCATGGCTCATTGAACAGGGATACGAGGTTTATGCCTTCCTTGCAGATGTCGGTCAGGAGGAAGTAGGAGAAAGCCAGAATCACACAAGGACTACTAATCATGTCTTACGAAGGATTTTGAAGCTGCCCGCAAGAAAGCCCTGAACGTTGGAGCGAAAAAATTCTTCCTTGAGGTTAGCTGGACATAGCTACGTGTCTACCATAGTTACTAAGCGAAGTGTGGGTAGGACCTCAAGCGCGAGTTTGTTACCGAACTCATCTATCCGGCAGTTCAAGCTAATGCCATCTATGAAGTCAGGCTTGCGTTTCCCAGACATCCCGATGAGGTTATCTAACTAGCGATTATTGATCAGAGTGTGTACCTTCTTGGAACTTCCTTGGCTCGTCCTGTAATTGCCCGCGGAATGATTGCCATCGCGGATAGGGAGGGTTGCGAGTGAGTCCTTATAGTCGGTTTGAGTTGTTCTGAGCTTGAGTGCCACACCTCCAGCTTCGTTTCTCATGGTTGTACGGGGAAAGGTAACGACCAGGTCCGGTTCGAGCTTGCCTTCTACGGCCTCAAGCCTGATATCAAGGTAATCGCACCGTGGCGGATTCCTGGTAATTCTCATTTCTTCTGAGGGGCAATAGGTCCTGAATAGACTAACGCAGATTTCTACAATCGATTCGCTGGCCGCCAGGCATTACTATCCTACGCGGCAGAGAAACAGATTCCTGTTCAGCAGACAGCTGCTAAGCCGTGGTCAACAGATGAGAACCTCTTCCACATATCCTACGAGGCCGGGATCCTAGAGGATCCGAACATAACGCCGCCTACTGATATGTGGAAGCTCACCTCTTCTCCTGAAAATGCTCCAGGCACCCCTGAATCTCTCTCGATCGAATTTAAGGCCGGTCTACCAGTGAAAGTAACAGTGGGCTCGGAAACGCACACAGATCCGGTTGAGATATTCCTGGTTTTGAATTCATTAGGTCGTAAGCACGGAATCGGGCGCATCGATATGGTCGAGAACCGCTTCATTGGTGTCAAGTCGCGTGGATGTTATGAGTCTCCCGGCGCCACCATCCTACGCGCAGCGCACATCGATCTGGAGGGGTTGACACTCGATCGGAATGTGCGTGCGCTTCGCGACCAATTTGTCACGGTCGAATTGAGCCGCATCCTGTACAACGGTCACTTTTTTACCCCGGAACGCGAGTTCGTCGTGAGCGCCATTCCCGCCAGTCAGCGCACGGTAAATGGCGTGGTCCGGCTGAAATTATACAAAGGCAATGTGGTTATTGAAGGCCGTTCGTCTGATGAAGTAGGCTGCAAGGGGTTGTCTTCCGTTTATTGGGTCACTCACGGGTTTGTTCAGGGTCTATATGATGAAAAACAATCATCGATGGACGAGCTCGGAGGCTTCGAACCGACTGACACCACTGGATTTATCCAGATTGAGTCCATTCGTATCAAGAAGTACGTAAAGACAGCTTTATTGTGAAATAACGTTAAAAATTTGTCCGCGATAGATGGGCACAGGCGAATATCCGCAGAGGCCAGGGAGGTGTTGAGCCAAAGGATGTGTATAGCAATCGTGTTTGAAATACCGCCATACCGCGTCTTAGGTAGGCGAAAGTGCTCTCGTGTACCAATACCAAATAGCAATGTACAGTTTGGATAGTCCGGACAGGTCTAGTTGTATGGTTGTATGACTCAACATAAGGATACTAGTATACTGTACGGATATGGTACGCTTAGCCATGCGCTGAGCACGTAGCACGTGGCTGGAACCCAACAGCCGAGCGTCTTCAATCCTTTGTCTTCATACCTATAACGACATTATGGACAAGGATAACAAGGAAGACTTTAGTTTCGGACGTTCTTGTGATCTCAAAGTTCCCGTCACCTTTCGGATGTCGGTGCCAGGTTACCCTCGAGTTGGTTCTGTATATTAACTCAAGATAGATCTCAGCTTGAAGGAGTGCGTCACCCTCGACCTTTCACGGAGCTTATCGAGAAACCAGAGCTGCGCTTCCATGGAATCCAATCCCCGTATGCACGATCGCCTAATTGTTAGCCCAAAGTTCCTGACATCCCTAAATAGCGGACTCTCAGATCTCTTCGTCACTTGTCAGCTCATTGCAGATAACAAACCACTCACCATCCCATTCCGGACATCCTACAAGACGTTTAAGAGTGGCTATACGTCAGCATCCCACAATAGCCTCTACGTCTGAAATCCCTAGCCGACCTTCCTTACTAGGTGGAATGAGTGGATTACACTACCGATCCGCTACTGCGACCTCCCGCTCAGCTCGCAGGTCACATTTACTATATGGGATATAGCAGGGCCTCGTTCAGCAGCGCCTGTGGGTGGTACGACTTTCCGGCTATTCAGCAAGAAATGGTATGTTGTATTCTGAGCACATATTGTGGACGCGGCGTTGATGGCTAACGCTGGGGGTTGGTAGGACGCTGCGGAGGGGGAAGCATCGACTATTGTTGTGGCCGGGTAAGGAAGCTGATGGAAGTGTGGAAACTACTACACCGAGCAAATCAGCAGGTGCCAGAGACGAGATGGGGAGACTGGAAAAGGTGAGATACCTGTTACTCATAGGAGGATGAAGGACTAATCTTTGGTGAACATTTCAGCTTGTGAAAAAGCACGAGCGGGGTGACATGCCCAAGTCGGAGTGGCTTGATAAATTAGTTTTCCGGAGGATGTCAGAGATTCACGCAGTACGTATCCGCATCCTTTTTCGTTGTATACACTGCTGAGCGCCATGAAGGTAGAGACCGAAAAGTCGAACAATCTCTATCTTTATATCGATTTACCGCGCTTCGATTTCCCTATAATCTTTAGCGAATTGGTGGAGTTTTCTTCTGTGTATTTATGTAGCTGCCATTGCTTGACTCTTTGGCATACAGGAGGCTGTAGTTTCGAACCCCCAGCCATCGCCATCGCCACCTACCACACATTCCGCGGGACCTCCCCTCCTTCTAGCGTCATTTCACACTGACCCGTCTATGTGGGCCGTTGTGGATCCCGACATTCCACGTGATAATCCTGTCGAAGATAAACACCGTCGTCTCGTGCGAAGTCACCGTAGCAGCCCCTATGACCGTGAGCTGAAGCCCAACACGAAATTGCGAGACGAGCTCGGGGTGCGCTCCGTCTTTGTTGCAGATTGGTATTTACTCAAACGTCGGCTCAATCTTCCAGATCATCTTGAACTACGCACCGAGTCGAGTCCTATCATCAGAGGAGAAAGATCTGGTCTGGAAATACCGCTTTTACCTCACACGCGACAAACGTGGTCTTACCAAGTTTGTGAAATCGGTGACGTGGCGAGACCCTATGGAGGTGAAGCAAGCAGTAGAAGAGCTACTCCCTATGTGGACTGAGATCGATACCGACGATGCGTTAGAGCTTCTCGGTCCTGGTACCGTTGACTCGCGAGTTCGGGCTTTTGCGGTCAGGCAACTGGCGAGAGCAGACGATGACGTGAGTGAAGCCTCTTGTGCCGCGCCTGCTTCCTGATTTACTCTGTCTAGGAGCTTATGTTGTATCTTTTGCAACTAGTTCAAGCCCTCAAGTTCGAGAGCTCTGCCAGCGACGCAAGATCGTCACGTTCAACAACAAGTGCTGTATCGTATGATGACAGCGGTCTTGCAGACTTCTTAGTCTCCCGCGCTGTGAAAAATCATGTCCTTGGATATAGGTTGTATTGGTACTTGACTGTGGAGGTTGCTTTGGAGGATCGCCTGATGGGTAAGATGTACGGCAAAGTTATCTTCGAATTCTTAAAGCAGTTGAAGGAGGTACGATATCTACTTCTCAGTTTAGCTGAATAGTACTCAAAATCCATCCTGCAGTCGGAGAACGGCGAGGAACGTAAAGGGCTGCTTATCCGCCAAGCGGAGCTTGTCGCCTCTCTGGCGAAGCGTGCCAAGGAATTTAGTAACCCAAAGGAGCCGCGTCCAAAGAGAATTGAAAAGCTGCGTTCCTTCCTCGCTGACTCGAGGAATAACCTTCTTTCAATGGCGGCTCTCCCTCTCCCACTCAACGGAAATATTGAGGTGGTGGGCATCATCCCAGAGAAGGCCTCGATTTTCAAGTCCAACTTATCTCCACTCTTGCTGTACTTCAGCTGTTCCGATGGATCGGAGTATCCTATCATTTTCAAGGACGGAGACGACCTACGTCAAGATCAGCTTGTCATCCAGCTTTTCACTCTTATGGATCGGCTACTGCGGCAGGAGAATCTCGATGTCAAATTAACACCTTATCCCGTGCTTGCCACGGGGCCGCAGCAGGGCATGATGCAATTCATCCCAAGCAAAACTATTGCTAACATCGTGAGCGAGAACGGGACACTCTTAAACTACATGCGCGCCCACTACCCCGACGAAGGCAGTGTTGGGACGTATGGGGTCGACCCAGGCGTTATTGACGCGTTCGTTCGCAGCTGCGGTTAGCCCTTAGCTTGTGCATGGGGTGATATTTTTTTCATTTTTCTCCATCTTAGCGGGGTATTGCGTTGTCACATACCTACTCGGCGTTGGGGACCGTCATTTGGACAATCTACTCGTTGCACCGGATGGTACGCGTCAATCCTGCTATCTTGTTAATATCAGTCTGTGATCGAAATACCTAATCAGGTCATTTCTTCCATGTCGACTTTGGCTACATACTTGGGCATGATCCGAAGCTGTATCCTCCCGCGGTGAAGGTTTGCAAAGAGATGGTCGACGGCATGGGCGGTGTGCACTCGCAGCACTATGCGCGCTTCACGAACTTTTGCTTTACCGCGTTTAGTATCCTTCGGCAGAGTGCAAATCTCATTCTCAATCTCGTTACCCTCATGGTTGATGCGAATATCCCCGACATAAAGGGCCGTAATGTGCACGAGTTGTTGCAGGAGAAGTTCTTGCTGGATCTCACGGAGGAAGAGGCAATGAAGCACTTCGAGACGCTATTGAACGAGACATCTTATTTCACAAAGGTAGTTGATCGTTTCCATGACATTGCTCAGTACTGGAGAAGCTAGTTCAGTGTAGCAAAACAAATGCCATTTCTGTGTCGGGTTTTAGCGCGGCGGGCCTTGGAATTGTGTTCTGTGTTTCCAAATTAGGTAGTATCCCCTCAACAGACTGGACCGTTTATACATGGCTCGCGGAGTGGCATCCCCTGGCCCTACAACTCTCCCCAGAGTATCTTTTGTCAAAGTTGTTGGTGAGAACCCAGCTACTCGTACCGGCGTACACGACAACCAACAACGGTCTTATGGATGTATGTCAACGCGCGTTACTCTGGTTCGCCTGCTCACGGGAGTTCAGACAATGACTTTTCTCTATTCGAAAGACCCCAACACTACATCCGGTACATCGGTATGGCCCTTTTCTGGATGGCATGTCTTGTAGCTGAGCCTAGTTGTTCAGAGCCACTCGAGAGTGAGCTCGCTGTTCAGGTTGAGTATGACATGGATGAACAAGGTGCGAATCGTTGAGCTGGAATCATCTGTGCGTTGCTGACAACTCACATAGATCAGGAATGGCTTGATGCTCTCAACTCTGAGCGCAAGAAGGAACAGTTAGACAGGATATCTTATGAAGCATTCGAGATCGTAATGGATAGGTTGGAGAAGGAGTGGTTTGATTTGGTGTGCGATGACTCCTCTTCCATCTCGGCTCTAACCTGTCTTGTATGTAGACGAAGAACATCCCGAAACCCGACCTGGCACTACCATCAGAAGACTCAACTTGCGCAATCTGCGACGACTCCGAAGGAGAGAACACTAATGCGATTGTTTTTTGCGATGGCTGTAATCTAGCCGTTCATCAAGGTTTGTTCATGTATATAAAAAACAACTTGTTCAAGTTGAACATGGGCTACTTCAGATTGTTATGGCGTTCCTTATATCCCAGAAGGACAGTGGTTATGTCGAAAGTGTACGGTGTCCCCAGAGAACCCTGTGGTGCGTTACAGATTCCTTAGTCATTGAAAGATTCTTGATGTCAGGTAGTCCTGTTTTCTTTGCCCGAACGAGGGCGGCGCGTTTAAACAAACCGTTCATGGCGAATGGGTCCATTTGCTTTGTGCAATCTGGATCCCCGAGACACGCGTCGCAAACGATGTCTTCATGGAGCCTATTACTGGGGTTGAACGTATATCAAAGCAACGCTGGAAACTGGTTTGTCTGGACCTGCGCTTCTCACGCCTCTCCTTACTATTCCTGTTCCTAGAAATGCTCAGTTTGCGACATTCGAGAAGGGGCATGCATTCAATGCAGCAAGAATTCCTGTTTCCTGGCCTATCACGTCACCTGTGCACGCAAAGAGAGGCTTCTGATGCCAATGAAGGCTTCGTCTGGTTTGGAACCCCCACCTCTCCAGTGTTTCTGCGAAAGGCATATGCCTGTTGGTCTCAACTTATCTTCTTGCAAACATTTACTGAACAGTATGCCAGCGCGAAAGACTCGAAGCACGCGCCGAGGCCTTCAAAGCCGAAGCTGCTTTGGAACATTCTGAAACGAAGTCGAGCAAGTCAGCTCGTGCGTACGCAAAGACGTACAAACCTGGCCCTCCTGTCGTTCCTTCTCTCATCCTGTCTCGCATCCTCCAGTACATCAACAAAATCAGTATCCGTAAGCGTAGCGAGTTTGTAGAACTCGTGTGTCGGTACTGGAGCTTGAAACGTGAAGCGCGTAGAGGTGCGCCTCTCTTGAAGAGGCTGCACTTGGAGCCTTGGACCGCGTCAGCAAGTAGTCGTATTCAAACGGACGAGGAGAAAGTAGCGAAGCTAGAGGTGCGTGACGCGCCTCTAGGTTGGAGTTTGTCGTTTCATGAATGCTGCACAGCTCACGAAGCGTCTACGAAAGGATCTCACTGACATACGGACCCTAGCGGAACTTAGTCGTAGACGCGAGAGCCGGAAGCTGGGACAAGCGCAGATCATCCAGGAGGTACTCAATCAAGTAGTCTTTGCACACGAGGCGCGGCTTCGCATGACATTTGAGAACATTGTCGCGTCTGTGCTTCCCTGCTAACTTCGTACAACTCACTCACCGGGAGACTACCTCAGGTTCGACCGCCAAGGTTTTTTCAAGAACCCCATCTCGAAGTCGCATGTACCCGACTACTTCGATGTCATCCAGCAGCCTATGTGGTGGGGCGCTATTGATGAGAAGCTTGATCGACATGAGTATTGGGACGTCGACGCATTTAAGGCACGACTTCTATGATCTATTATCCTCACCTTGACTGATCTGTCCAGGCTGATGTTACCCTCGTCATTGAAAACGCGATGCGGTACAACAAGCCTGGGACGCCATACTATAAGGCGGCACAACGTATTAAGTCAAATTCAGCAACGGTTCTAGCGGAACTTAACAACTTGAGGACTTCAGCACCTTCAGAGCTTGTTGCACGCGATGAAATGACGGTCGATAGTCTCGTGCAGCATGGCATTTCAACGATTGGAGATCTTGAACCCCCTTTAGCCTTGCTTGATCTCCTCGTTTCTCTGGACATTGCTGACGAACTTCAAATTGCCTTACACTCCGATCCGCTTCAATTTTTGCTGGCATACGAATTACCAGAGGTTAAACACTCTCCTGTGGCCCCTGTAGAGTCCGCTCCCCCACCTCGCAAGACTAAACGCGAGCGCAAGGCAGAATTTGCAAAAAGGCGTGCAGAGAAACGCGCCGCCATGATGGCACCAGTAGCACTTACCGCTGAAGCCGACTCCGAAATGGTTGATACCTCCTTTGGCTCCCACGCGCTTACCTCTACCCACTTCCCAACAGCGGTTGCGGACACAGACCTGGGAGTGGCAACGACAACGACAACCGGCCTTGCAAGTTCTGAACTAGAGGATGGATCCGAAGCGGAGCCGGTTCTTGGCAAGCGTAAGCGTGCCAAGCTCGCACCCTCGCACCCTCGCACAGACGCAGAAGTTTTAACGGATATTAACCCCAAAGCCTCGTTTGCACTGTTCGATAAAGGTTGGATATTGGATCCAGGCGTCCGCAGGGGTGGGCGTGCGCGGATCGAGCGACTACCGCCACCGCTAACGAAGAAGCGGTCCAAGGGTGCGTGTGTTGCCGCATCCGTGCTGTTTACAATGAAGGAATGAGGTGCTTACGCATCTTACGTTTCGGTCGTAGTCACGAAGGCAGATGCACCAGGAATGCCAATGCCAGAGTTTGGCCATGTTGGAGCAGATCCATTGCTTGATACCTCTTCCAATGCTGTCGGCCCGAGCACTTTGTTGCATAGATTAGGAGATTACCGGACAATTGGGGTCTCGTGCGACACAGATAGCCAGACTATCCTTAGCAAGACAGAGCCTTGGTCACCCGAGACCGACGAATTAATAACTCTTGTCGCAGATAGCGGTAAATTTCTCTCAGGCCCTGGGGTTATCCCTGTTCAGGGCGCGATGCCTGTGCCTCAAAATGTTGGCCACAGCCACAGTCAGGATACACTATACCCCCAGCTTGACCAGGTGACATCATTTAACGACCGGCAACTTATGACGATGGACCCGCCACCACCAGGGGAACAAGGTGACGAAGTGTCCTGGACGCAACTAAACTGCCGAAATACTGACACATAAAATAGGACGCGAAGAGGCAGTTCTTGGAGGATCCACTCATGGAGAGTGTGTTGACACGATACAACATTCGGACCCCCAAGTACTAATGCCACTCTCAAGAAACGACCAACTGGCCACTCCCTTGACGCTGGCAGAGGCAAGACTGAAGTTCAAACTGGAGCCCAACATGACTCTTTCGCAAGACCCCGACGGGAAGCTTGTCATTCAGGAACTGGACTCGCCAGTTACTCGTCGTGAGAAAGCAATGCGGAAAAAGCGAGCCCGCTCTCAACTTGCCGTGCCCATCGTCACCGCAAGCTCTGCGCTAGATGGCTCGGATCTTAGTTCACTCAGCGAGCTCAGCGAGGATGACGAGGAGAAAGTGCACGTAAAGAAGAAGTTTGACAAGACGCAGGTAAAGGTGACTCAGCCTGGTCAGGTCGTCCTGGAGGATGGAAAAATGTTAGAAGGCGGAACTTTAGGTGCGGCCGTTCTCTTAGCTGTTTGCAAATGCCATCTAGTGACTTCAAATTGTATGTAGTCTGGGCGAAAGCTAGTGTGTTCTGGTCCTCATGTCGTGTGGATATACGCCTACTTAACTGCTCAATCCTTAGAGAACTTCCCCTGGTGGGCTGCAGTCATTTTCGAACCTGATGATCCAACCGTGCCATTAAGGGTTCTGAAATCGCGCCCCACAAAATCTAGGTCACCAAAGGGTCACCATCTTGTACGCTTCTATGATTCGTCTAAATCATGGTGTGTGCGCTACTCGTATTCAAGGATTGCCTGGTTCATTGGGGGTCTTAAGGCAATGGGTGGAACTCGACCAACTTTTATTGCTCGGCGAGAATGATGGTAAGGGCGAATGAAATGATAAAAAGATTGATGATGATACCAATCACTTCGTATAGAGCTGGACCAATCCCTTTTAACTGCATCCAAGAGACAGAAATTTAGCTCCGCGAAGATGCGCCAGGGATGCCGAGAGTCATACAGGTACTTTATTCAATTAGAATGTATCTCAGGACGCGTTGATGCCCTCGACGCAGACAGGCTAAGATGGAAATGGAGACCGAAGACGATGTGGCTGTAGAGGGAAATGCAGATCCCACATCCTCTGGGATGGCTTTAGTCATGGCTGATGAATTTCAACCAGAGATGGTAGAAATAGCCCCTGCGGGGAATGAGGAGCTAACGGGTTCATCGTAGTTGTATAATTGTTATCCTTCACTGGCTTGACCGTTTTTGCAGACGGGATATTGAATTGGTACCTTTTTTTTTTTTGAATCTGAATTTATATCCCGCAAACGCGTACAACTAGAATTGGTACCATGTTACAGCAATTATGTCAGGACTGTTGGGTCGGAATAGGGCTAATAGGGAGTCATGGTCTATACGTCTATTTCTTACGCGTACAACATGACCGCACGTGCACTCATCAGCACAACGCTCACCAGCCTCACCCCTTCCCCTACCAGACGCCCGCGATAATCAATGCGCTCGTGCCGTACTACGGGTTCTGCCGAAGAAGGGGCCTTGCGTTTCAGTCGTGTTCGCATGTACTAGTACTAGTATATTCGACCCACTTACCTTCATCACCCATTGGTTCTCCATCGGCCTGCGAATAACCACTGTCCGCTTGTCGTCTGGCAGTGCCTTGATTGTGGGCGCCATGGCAAGGGATAGTAGGAAGGCTGCTGTAGAGGGGATTGAAGCTTCCACTAGCACAACCTCTATTAGCGTCTCCTCTGTGCCCTTTCCCTATAGCAATGCGGGTTCTACCGTTGATACCCTTTCCACGAGTAGCGAGGATGAGGAAGGGTTCAATTCGCAGAAAAAAGCTATCACCAAGGTCTTAAGGACAACGGGAATGCGGCGGAAGAGGTCTGCCGAGAGCCATGCCGACGATGTCAAACCTGCAGCAAAGAGGCGTGCAGTCATGAAAACGGTCTACGTTGAGATCCCAGTTTGGTTTGCGAACGTGAGTGGGTATTGCCTGACTCTCATAGGTTTTTGGAACGCTTATCTCAAGACTTCGAAGGACGAGGGCAAGGGGAGGACACCTTCCAACCTGGTTGAGGGGCCAGAGGATGACTTTGTTTTAGACTCCGAAGCCAGCCTCGAGTACGACGACGACGAGGTTGTGACCCTTCGCAGTGAATCAGATGACAGTGACTCGGGTTTTGAAGCCAGCGAATTTGATTCCGAAGACACAGAAGAGAGAGAGATATCTCTCCGCGACAGTCACAACTTGAAGTTGCCCTACAAGAGGACGTCTCGTGTTGCTATCAGACACTTTGATGACCTTGAAGAGGAAGAAGCCACCATGTTTGATACTGCCCTCAAGGCATCTATTCGAAACATGGTGAATAGACGCTCCTTGACCACCGTAGGCTCTACTGGTTGCAGTATATCTAGGCGTGCTGCACTTGCTGCCACAGCCGCGGAGAACCGATTTGTCATTGAGCAAGGGTTCGAGGTTGCTTCGGGAGTAGAGGGTGAGGTGCTGGTACTCACAGATTCTGAAGACGAACCCATTGTGCAGAGGGGGCGAATGCATTTAGCTAGAAGCAGAAATAGGGACCAAGGGAAAATCGAATACAACGCCGATCACAATGACTATTTCTCCGCAAGCCGTCTGGAAAAGCGGGAGAGAAGGACGTTAGAGTATCAGCTCGTTAGAAGCTTGACTCCCGTTGGTTCATCAGGAAATTTCTACGTGCCAAGGTTTGTGTGTAGCCAATGACCTTGCCGTTTTTACTCTTCTCACTATGCCGTGGATGTGTAGTCATATTCCCCCAATCGGGCTGGGCCAAGCTCTGTCCCGTATCCTGGAATTCAGTGGCGTACTCGCAAATGAGGACCAGAAAGTGTGCTCTCATGCGCTGTCATCGTTCCTGCTCATCGCCGATATGTCCAACTTGTAGACCCAAAAGTTACAACCCTTTCACTGGTGGACCATGGTGGACCAGTTCTTCGCATCAACAGCGAATTTCAAATTGATACTCTGGAAAGACAACCTAAAAGAAGAGGCAAAAATATTTGGTTCGTCTTCGTTTTTGAGTCGGGATATAGCTAGAATCTCTGCTCACTAGCATGGCAGAAATTGGCACACCAGTCCTTCCGCGGTTTTTTCTCGTCCTAAGTCAGTCTGGCGTCAAGTCCACGACTTTGTCTCTCGATGGTGCGCGCGAGCGCATTGTTGGACACAACAAAGCGATCGTAGAATGCGGTTCTGCCACGTGGGCCTACCGATACCACAATGGGTACACAGTAACACTCCGAGGACCATTCACAGCCCATGTCGTCGTGACCCCTAACGCAGCTCAGAATGGTGCCCCAGGCCAGACTGTACCCCCAACATCTACGCTCAAGATCGAATGCTTCCAATTCACTTCGAAGCTCTACGAGAAGCATGTCGCAGTGGACGTGATAGGCGGTAATCAACTTGATGAACTCGATGCCAACAAGATCCCGCAAGTCCGCAATGCATCGACACCGTCACCCACTACAAACGGTGCAGGTATACCGTCCCCTCCCCCTTCGCAGCCGCCACCTCCACAGGCCAACCAGGGGGGTAAGGAAAGATGGGAAGAACCCCAGATAGCTTACGAGCGTGCGTTCATTCCTGCGGAACCGGTGAACTCCTTTGGCGTTCCACAGGCCGCCATGAGGTGTCTTGAGGCACGTTTACCAAACCTAGGCCTTCTGAGAACGTGTTTCAAGAATTGATGTAATCTCCTTAGTTGGCGGAAGCCGTCGGGCAGATGACCGATCTTATGTGCTACTCACGTATCCATGACATTGGTCCCCTAGGTACGTACCGCTCGTTGGAGACATCCCTGACGTGCCGATTAATGAGTTTTATCCTCTAGCTGCACTAAAGCAGTTCGCTCAACGCATCCGGGATATATCCATGGGCATTCAAGGGCAGTTCCTTCCTGAGGGTATGAATGCAAGGCCCTCACCGCGTTTACTGTGTACATCAATCGTGTCGTCCACAGCACCGTCCCCAGCACAGATCCCCTCCGCCACAATCCCGCAAAGTGAGCCGTTGACGTCTTCTCACTTGTCATCGCCAAGCAGGGCGAAAGGTACGCCACAGTAGACAACCACCACGATCCAACTGCTCCGGCCTCTGCAGGGTCATCTGATTTATTCTTTCTAGACAATGGCTCGGTTCTGACGCATGCAGAGACCTCTATAATTCAGTTGCACAAACATCACCCTGAACTTCGCGATGCCTGGGGTGACCTCGAGGCAACGGTCGAAATTGCGGAACCTCGAAAGGCTGCGCAGCCTTTGGGGCTCAGCATAACACTACTACCTTTCCAGCAAGAATCGCTCTTCTGGATGCGAATGCAAGAACTCGGTCGATTTGCTGGTGGTCTTCTGGCGGTCAGTCTAGCACACCTTCCAGAATCGGTGCTTATACTTACCTAAATCTTGGTAGGACGAAATGGGGTAAGTTGACCGTACAAGGCGGTCAGGGTATAACCTTACGGTGGTCTAGGATGGGTAAGACTATCCAGATGATCGCTCTCATGGTATCGGGCTCAGCGAAACCGAATCTAGTCGTGGCGTGCGTTTTCATTTTCATCTCTTCGATCTCATGAAATGTGTAATGATTGCGATCTTACCTACCTTACAGGCCGACAGTTGCGATCATGCAATGGCGCAGTGAGATAGGAAGGCACACAACTGGAATGGATGTACTCGTCTGGCATGGCGCGTCGCGCATGACTGACCCCAAAGAATTGAAGAAGTACGATGTCGTCCTCACCACATACGCCGTGCTCGAGAGCTGCTTCCGTAAGCAACAGATGGGCTTTAGGTGCAAGGGTACAATTATGAAGGAAAGCTCGCCCATTCACGCTGTCGAATGGGAACGTATTGTCGTGCGTGGTCGTGCAGTTTTGTCGCAGTCCTTCTCACGTATCTACTCAAGCACAGCTTGATGAAGCTCATAACATCAAAGAGCGAGCAACAAACACAGCGAAGGCAACCTTTGAGCTGAAAGCTAAGTATCGCTGGTGCCTCTCCGGGACGCCACTCCAGAATCGAGTGGGCGAATTGTACAGCTTGATAAGGTTCTTGGGTTGTGACCCTTTCTCGCATTATTATTGTATGTTGCACTCGTTCTTGTTCCGGCCTTTGTCTCCAACTGAAGCTGCTTGTTCTCAGGTAAGATATGCGATTGCAAGTCTCTAACTTGGAGGTTCAGCGATAAGCAGACGTGTGATGGTATGTACTACGGTTATTTTGTCGTCTTTACACCGGCGTTGACCTGCATCCAGATTGTAGACATAGCCCTATGATGCATATGTGTTTCTGGAACAACGAAATCCTCACCCCAATTCAGAAGTACGGGATGCGAGATTCAGGCGCGATCGCGTTCAAAAAGCTGCGCGTCCTGCTGGATCGAATTATGCTGCGGCGAACAAAGGTCCAGCGCGCGGATGACTTGGGCCTTCCACCGCGTACAGTCATTGTACGGCGCGATTACTTCAGCCCAGAGGAGAAGGAGCTATACCTAAGCCTGTTTTCGGATGCAAAGCGGCAATTCAGCACTTACGTCGATACTGGGACCCTGTTCAATAGTGAGTCTTGTACTACAAATGGAGCAGCGCCTGGTCACAACTGTTCGACTATAGACTACTCCAATATCTTCAGTCTAATTACGCGCATGCGCCAAATGGCCTGTCATCCCGATCTGGTTATTCGCGGCAAGAATAATGTTGGTATGTTCGGCGAAGACGAGGGAGAGGCCACTGTGTGTCGATTGTGCAATGATGTCGCGGAAGATGCCATACAGGCAAAATGCCGGCACATTTTTGACCGTGAGTGCATCAAACAGTACATGAGCACATCCATCGAAGCGCAAGTAAGACTAAAAGTGTGCTGTCCTGCGCTGCCGCGCTAACTGGTATGCGGCATAGCCTGCTTGCCCGGTTTGTCACTTGGCCCTCATAATCGATCTCGAGGCACCGGCCTTGGAATTGGAAATGCCTGCCGCCGGGCGCCAGAGCATCCTTGGACGTCTAGACATCGATGCATGGCGATCGAGTTCAAAGATAGAAGCGCTGGTAGAAGAGCTCAGCAATCTACGCAATCAGGACGCGACCACGAAGAGCATTGTATTTAGCCAGTTTGTCAACTTTTTGGATCTGATCGCGTTTCGGCTGCAGCGTGCTGGCTTCTCAGTAAATCAGTTCTTGACTGGTTCGGACGTCGGCTGATGGTGCACCTCAGATTTGCCGGCTCGAGGGTACGATGAACCCTCAGGCACGGGATGCTACTATTCAGTATTTCAGTGAGTCCTGCGCATGGGTCGATGATTGTTGTATACGCTGAATATTGCTATTAGTGAATAACGTACATGTCACTGTATTCCTCGTTAGTCTAAAGGCTGGCGGTGTGGCGCTCAACTTGACTGAGGCATCTCGCGTGTATCTGATGGATAGCTGGTGGAACCCTGCGGTAAGCGCCCCTCCCTCTGTCCCTCTCGGCTGACCCCCTGGTCCTGATAATATCCCGTGTTTTCTCGGCTCGACAGGTTGAGTTTCGTGAGTCCATGTGCATCCTAGTAGCGCCTTTTCCACTCATGTCACATATAGAAGCCATGGATCGCATTCATCGGCTTGGCCAACATAGACCCGTGCAGGCCATCAAACTTGTAATCGAGGATAGCATCGAGAGTCGCATTGTACAGCTACAAGAGAAGAAGTCGGCAATGGTGGAGGCCACTCTCTCTACAGACGACTCGGTGCGTCTTTCACGGTCACCCTGAGTGACATTGCTGATAGCCACATCACTGCAGGCGATGGGCCGACTCACACCCGAAGATGTATGTTCTGCCCTACCTAAGACTCTGCCATAAAAAATTAACCTACGGCGTTTCCAGTTGTCCTTCCTATTCAGAGTACTCCTACATATTTTTGTTCTAAATACATCCTCTGATGCATGTTCTTCGCAGCTGTAACAAACCCTCCAAGTCGGGCCTCAGATCCTGGGCATTAAAGATGCTGTAATGCGGGGCTACTATGGATCATATTCTGAACATATCACGCCAAGAACTTGCTATCACTGTATCCACGCATTCACTTTATTTACGCTAGCATTTGCCCATGCTACACATCTGCAATGTTGTATTCAATGATGATGTTATATATAGTACTCAAGCAATGTATTACAAAGCATGTCTTCATGCCTCTGGCATGCATTTCAATGCACAGCTTTTTGTCAAGCTCTAATGATGGGTATCATTATCAGTTAGAGGTGCCAACGACGCCCTCCATGAATTCACTTTCTCCTCCAGCCCTTTGCGCTCCCCTGCCACCACTATCTCTTCACACCCTTTCAGGTACGCCCTCACTTTCTCTGGTTCCATCGCCTGACACCGATACATCAGAACCAAATCATAGGGGTCAATGGCATCGTGGTTGCGACGCCTCCCGTCACGCCTCTCGTAGCGTTGCTGTCGTTCTGCAGCCTGCCTTTTGGAGTTCTCTTTATCGGTATCAGCTTGATCATGTCGGCGCCTGTCATTTGCCTTCATAGGCCCACCAGGGTAAAACAAGTCCCCCCACTTCTCCGAGATATGGGCCACTTGAAAACCAAAGTGACGCAGCACTGCGCTAGCGTAAACGGCATCGAAGAGCTCAGTGGGAGGCCAATTGGACATATCGGAAGGGACGCGGACTGCCGAGCCAGAGGGTGTAAGGAATCGCTCCAAGGACCGGTCAAAGAGGTGGCTTGTAAACCTTTCTTGCGCTCTGTCTGCATTCGAATTGATATCAGTCGTGTCCATAGCAAAGTTCGGTGTCTTCACAGAAGAACCTGTCAATTTCCGGCCATGTGCAGCATCAGATCGAACAGACGCACCTTTAAGAAGGCGAGATGACTACCCAACGCACGATGTGCATTGTTTTGGAGGAACAGACCATTACGAACGTCATCAATGCTTCGTACAACGTCGTCTTCGCCACTGGACTCCCGACGTCGGTGTAAGGAGAACGTCTCGATATACTACCGCCGATGAAATCGTAAGCGAGGATAATGACACACAGGAGTCTCATACCTTGTCGCCCTTGCTGTGGGGAAGGAGGTGGGCAGCATCGCAAAGGAACCCGGGACCTCCTGTCACCACGCAAACCTCATCCCGATTCTCCACGTCATCGCGGAAATCATCCCGACGTGTGCTCGTCCGACTGGAAGTTACTGTCCTTGGGTCGGCAAGCTTGGGATCAATTGGAAAGATATGGGACTTCTCTTGATCGGTGGTATGGTAGTATAGGTCGATGGATACTGCAGAAAGGCCAGAGTCGTAATCTATAGGAACAGGAGTGGGCGAGTCACGTTCTGTGCAAAGTTCGCCACGGACTCCAACGACGATTCCTACAGCGTAGCGAATCCATTTGTACGGCTTCAACGAAAATCGCAAGTCGTTGAGTCTGCTGACGGGGAAGGCGAGAATTTCCTTCCACTCCCAATTGGTCGGATCGAGATCGACCTCGGTGTTCGGCATGACATTTTTTGGGAGCTGAGTGTGGACAGAAATAAGAGCTGCGACTCGTACCATAGCTGGGGGAACTCTGGGAGAGCGGGAAGAACGTCAATACTGTAGGCGCTTTGTTTGTGAGTCAGTCAGTGGCGATTTGTCGGAAAATCGGTCCGGCCATTATAATGGACTTGCTTTGTAATACGGATGCAATGCAGTTATAAACCAGTTTATAATGCTAAAATAATTTTGGCTGCTCATGATAACTGCGTTATGAGTCCATCCCACGCTTGTCATTAAATTAACGATCATTATTAGGACATTTCTATTCTAGTAATAGAATTATAATTTGGGGCCTACATTATAATTGATGTAATCTCCTCTGCAATTGTGCCTTGTGCAATCTCGTAATCTATCTCGTAATCTAATATGCAAGTGATGACTTTGTTTATTATACTCATGCAATAAACAAACTCTGGCCTCATTACATGTGACCATCGATTGCCTTTCCCCAGTATTTGATATGCCCAATAATCCCTCTAATGGGAAGAGATCTTGTCATGTCTGCGGTGGTACCTTTCATCCCCAAATGATTGCTGCTCATGTCAAAAAGTGTGAGTGCATGAAGCAGGCTGAAGAAGACATAGTGAAGTATGAGCATGAAATGAGACTCAAGGTGGAGAAGATATTTGCCCATACGTGTCATATTTTGTAGCTTGATTATACTCTCTGATTCTTTCTCAAGCCTCAAGTGGGTCTATTAATACTGCTGATCCATCAAACAATCCTGGTCCCCCTGGTTCCCCAGATCTCTAGCCTGCACCTGAGATAGCTGGTAAGTTTGTAAGACCTTCTGTGACTATTCTAAATTATAGGATGTATGCCACTTTCCCCAGATTCAGAGCCGTTCCCTGTCAATGACTCTCCACCACCTGGACCACTGGCTGAGCAGGCTGCAGATGGCGACACTCAAATCAAGTACCATCCTAGGAGTGGTAAGCCTCCCAAGGCCTACCGCTCCAAAGTGTACAGCACTCATAAAGCCTTTTCTCATGACAAACTACCCCAGTGGCCCTTCTTCAACACCTGTGAGGATTTTCTAATCTCAGAAATCCTCATTGACTCCGGCCTTAGCCATGCCCAGCTAGACAGGCTCCTCAAGCTCATCAATCATTGTATTGACGGTAAAGGGACATTGACACTCTCAAAACATGCAGATCTTCAGACTGCATGGGATCATGCACCTTTAAAGTTGACCCCTGTAAGTTAAGGTGTAGTGTTGGAGTGAAAGACTCATTATCAAGGAGTCTATTTAGTTTGAACAGTCTACCGTGTCTGTACAATACAAAGGTGAACAGAGGTCGTTTGATGTGATCTATTGCCCCTTGTGGGATTGGGCCACTGATCTTATCTGGGAACCCCAGCTTGCTTCACAATTTTATTGGGATGCCGAAAAGATCTTCCAGCACAGGGGACAATCATTCACTTGCATTTTTTATGAGCCTTGGACTGCGGATGCATTCTGGGATGCTCAGGTATGTGTAGTTCGATCTTATGTGCCCTAAAATATCGATCTGATTGAGGCATTGTTTTGACAGTCACAGATACCAGATGGTGGCCATGTTCTCGCCTTAATATTATATGCTGATAAAACAAAGCTGTCCAGCTTTAGCACAGCCAAGGGGTATCCTGTTGTTGCACATTGTGCGAATCTTCTGACAGAAATTCGGAATGGAGATGGTTTTGGTGGTGGACACATCGTTGGATGGTTGCCTGTGGTATGATCTCAATTTTATGGGTTTCTCCCAACAATATATAATCAAACACATTTCTTAAGGTTACTGAGGATCCAAAAGAAAGTGGGAAGCCAGAATTCATAAACTTCAAACATGTTGTCTGGCACACAGCATTTGAAAAAGTCATTCAATTGATTACAATGCATTCAAAGTCTGGGTGTTGGCTTAAATGTGGTGACGGTATACAATGATGCCTTTTCCCAGTTGTCCTTATGCTCTCTGCCAATTATGAAGAGCAGTATGTACTATTCATTTTTGTGATATTGATCTGACATATTACTAGATGCATGATGTCACTAATATGCGGGTTGAACTTGAAATGACTGTGTCCCATTTGTCTTGTCAAGAGTGACGCACAAGCTGACATATCAAATACCTGGCCTCTTAAGACAGCTGCTGACACCCAGAAGGTGATTGAGGATGCACGTAAACTTCAAAGCGCTACTGAGCATGAAAAGTTGTTATCGTACCTTAGTCTTTGTGATGTCAATGTGAGTGGCCTCTTGTTTGCGTCTTTGATCCTGGTGATAATGCCTTTGTGCCAGAATGTCTTCTGGAATCTCAGTTACTCAGACCTGCACCATGCACTCTCATTTGACCAGCTTCATTTAAAACAACAGTAGCTTGTTTGGTCATCATCTCTGGGAGCAGTTCAAGATCCTAATTACTGGGTATGGGCATTCACAGGAGCAGCAGGTTGATAAACAGTAGGTGCTTTCTTGCAGGTTGAATGGTACAATCACCTATGTCCTAGGTTTGAAGCTGTCCCTTGCTGGAGTGGTCTAAACCACTTCCAGGAGGTCATGAAGGTATTGTTCACTGATGGCTCCAAATACGAAGATATTTTGAAGGTATGCAAATACATTTACTGTAACAATCCTCACTCTAATTGACATTCCCTAGCTTATTGTGTTCATAGCACACAATATCATCCCATCGTGCAACTGGGAGTCAGAAGGCTGGCTCCTGCTTCAGTGTTTGCGAGCATTTTCAATTGTAGATTTATATATGAAGGTCTGGACTCCACTGCTGTCTTCGATAGTTGAGATCCACTGATAGTGTCCACTAGAAATATATTGATGCATCCACCAGCCATGGAGAATCCAACAAAAGCTGGCATTTCCCAAAAATGCATGTGTTGGTGCATAGTTTTGATGACATCAAGCAAAAGGGAGCGACTTGTAACTATAACATGAAGCCCAATGAGAAGCTCCATGGGCCTCTCAAGAAGACCTACAAGATGCATACCAACTTCAAGGATGTAGGCCCTCAGGTATGATTTATTTGATTTATAGATACAATGTGCCACATTGATCATTGCTACATGCATAGATTTTAAAATCTGAGCATCTCAAGTTTATATTCTCTTCAATTTGCAGTTAACTCGATAATGTGGAGGGCATTGAAAATAAAGGTGAAGATGTGGATGAGGTCCCTGAAGTCCTATCATTGTTCCACCCTCTCCCAGATGTTGCACAAGTGCCACAGTTACAGGGTCGTATACTCATAGATGGCCATATCTATCTGCGCTTACAGCAACCAACAACGACATTTACTGCAATGGAGGAGTCCCTTCATTCCTCCCTTGCCAGTTGGCTGACCAAGGAGCTGCCAGCTTATGGTATTCCAGTGCCATCTCCTGTTGAATTTAGCTATGATGACCTGGTGCATTGTGCCGCTCAGACTTATTGCCCTATGTGCTTGACAAGTTATTGTTTAGATCACACAATACCTATCCATGAGGCTTTTCTATGAGTCCAAGGTCGACTTTCAACAATATGCTGACCTCATATACTGCAACCCTTCATTCCATGGACATCAAAGATATGATTTTATAATTGTGCAGACCACCAGCAGCTGCATATTCACCCAGCTTCTTAAGGCATTTTCCGTTTCTATTGATGACAGGCTTTACGCCATCTGTTTGATCCAGCTGCTCGATGCACCAATATCTACACCACCAATGAAGGATCATAACCTGAGACTGCGCCACATTTGTGCCAGATCAAGGAAAGAGTTCATATTCACACGATTGATTATATGTGGTGTGCCATTAATCAAAGATTTTGACAAGGCAGGGGACTATCTGGTCATGGATGTTGTTGACCACACCAGAGATCTATTTCTTCATTGTAATGAAATTTTTGCTGATTGATGCATCACTGCATTTTGTAGGTATTACCACATAACACCCTCATGTATAACCTGATAATCAATTGCTTGCAAATGTATCAATTAGTTTCTGCTCAGCAAGAGAATATCATTTCCAATTGCGCTTATTGAGGAGGAGCAGAGGACAAGTGGTTTGCACCATTGACAGTCATGAGTAATCCTCTGCCTGTGGTCCTTCTCCGGTTCAAGTTCCATGAGCCTTGCCACAACAATACTCATGCCTGGGGTAGGAGAACCTCTACATGCAGGATGCTTTTCGCTGCTGGTATTAGTGCTCATCACCCAAGACAGAAAAATTGTAGATCCAACAGGTGAGGCTCGAAACCCCTCAATTGTGCATGGCAGCAGTGGTTAATAAAGAGTCAGTTTGAGCAGGAATTATGGCAGTAATGACGATGCGATATCGTGCGAGGTCGCCAAGAGCCTCAAGCCAATTTATATGATAGTTGTCGAATTAAACGCTTGGTTTTTAAGAAGGGCTACATAGAAAATGTAAGTGCAGTAGATGAATTCTTATACAGTAATGATGATGCGATATTGTGCAAGGTTGCCAAGAGCCTCAAGCCAATTCATGTGATAGTCATCAAATTAAATGCTTGGTTTTTGAGAAGGGCTGCATAGAAAATGTAAGTGCAGTAGATAAATTCTTATAGATTGAATTCTTATACATTGGCACCCTGTTTGGCACATTGCCCCACACTCATGCACAAACTCTTGGCCTCCTAGCTCTTCAGTGCACTGGCAGTACACCCAACCTCCCCTTTCAGCTTAATATCACTCCTGGTTGCACATTTCTCAAGTGAGGCTCACTCACTCAGCTTGACAGCAGCCCTTCTCCCTTGAAGAGTGCATAAAGTGTGGTCAAGATCATCAGCAATGACCCCTGACCTGAGCTGTCAATGCTGCGCAGGCAGTCTTTATTAGTTCTCTGAAGGGTGCACTGATGGCAAGCCTTCAGAATGCCCTCTTCTGCACCCTCTTCTTTTTGGCAACCAATCAGAGGCTTCATTGGGAATCAACATGCACACTGGAGCTTACAAATCTAGGCCAATCCACCACCCAAAGTTGAACTCAGACAGTGCAATGATTAATCAACGTGCACCCATGGTAATGTTAGTGCTGAAGCTCTCACCATTTAATTATAGAAAGCACCATTTACATTGCAATTGCCTGCCATCAAATATAATCGATATAATCTCCCTCCATCAAACTTTAGCTACATGTAATTGTACATGTGGTAAACATGAGGTGATTTTACTAATCTCCCTACATGTGCTGATCGCCCCACAATACCAGCCAATCAATGTATCTAGATGGCGCAATGCCATGTGTATTATTATTCATTATGTACATCATTTCCAACCAATCCAAGGATTGATGACATGTAGCTGCAACATTCAGCAGGCTTTGTTTCACATTCAATATACTTGGTGTAAGCCACACTCATCGACAGGGTGCTTGTATTTATTCTATATATCTACATCACTTACACGATGCACTTCCTATTGCACTGATGTCTCCCTCCAACAATGACTCCTTTCCATCTGCTGATGAGCAAGGATCGGCCAATAATGCCAGCGAGGGGTCAGAATTGGATGACTCAGCCCACTTGACGCCAAGTGTCCAGATTTCCTCTGACATGTCAAAGGCCGAGCTGTTAAACGTGCGTCCACTGATATTGATCTTATACTGTCAATGATGTGGGCCTTACATATTATCATCAGCACTTGAAGATGGTTCAACTTGAGAACTCGAAGCTCCACGATTGATACAGGCAGCTCAAGATTGACTACAAGGCACTGCAGTCTGACTGAAGTACCGATAAGGGCCAACGCAGTAAGAAGAGTCTCAGCAGTGAGAATAAGCAGATCAAATATGCAGGGGCCAGGTTTTGTTTTGCCTATGAGCTTTGGGTGGAACGTTTGACACTTGAAATCGAACCTTCCATCAATGTGAATCCACTAAGCCCCGACCGCTACAAAACCCCCCATGCAGCTGACCATGCTGTCATCACTGAGGTGTATGCCTCCATTGCCCCAGACCTCAAGTCTAGCCTTCAGAATGAAACATGCAGGCACACCTTCATTGACACTGTAAGTTCAAAATATTCACTCTGCATCCGTCTAATGTCTGGCTGATTGTCACACCAGTTCATATTTCACCTTAACCAGGAGTGTTCCAACATCATGACTACATACAGTGCGTGATGTTGCCGCAGGACTGCTGGGCCTGAAAGTGACTCGCTTGTCAAGTCGTCGTGACCCCGCTGTAGCCCAGCAACTGGAGAAACTTCTCCAGAATCCAGGGAAGCCAACTGTGAAATACCCATTATTCTCATCAATACTTTATCCATCACAGGACTGCTCTAGCCCCTATCTGTTTGAAGTAGAGGCGCTTGCAATGGTACATCCTAACTTCATTTTGTCTTCATTGTGTGCTGATTCAGACATCCATCTTAGTTTCTCAGGATCATATTGTTTGGGAAGTCAGCCATTGACGGCAGTGGCTTAGGGCGGCGTCCATGCAAAGCCCACCTCTGGGGTATCACAGAGACAATACCGGGCATGATCACCCTCACAGCCACAGTTGTAAGATTTTTATCTTATCTCTTATGTGCACTCACTGATATATAATTGTCATAGATTACCTTTGTCTGTGGGCCAGACCAAACCTTTGCTCAGAAGATCAAGGGTGAGACCAAGATCGAGTACAAAGAGATGATCCTGCACTTCCTGGCTAGCTATCGCAGTTGTCTTTTAGCCTTCTATGATGTCCATATCTTTGGAGATCTCAGATATCAGCGCCAGTGAACCTGGAGGTGACCGAAACTGCACTCAATGACATAGACAATGTCCTCTGGCATCTAGATAATGTGGATGAGGCTAATACATTATCTGCACTGCCTGTGCAGTCACCAGCCCTTCCCTCACCTTCATCTGTTCATGCTGACACCACTCCAATTCATACCACTCTGAACGATGCGGATACTAGTGCCAATAACATGGCATTGGATCCACCTTTACCTGCAGCAACCCCTGACCCTGAGGAAGAGGCACCGAGATTTACATGCAAGGAGAAAGGAAAGGCACCAATACAGCCCCAGCCTAGGTATGTCTTGAAGAGGAAAGCTGGATAGTAATAGTATACAGATACAGATGTACCTTTTGTCATGGGGTGGCTCCCAGGTGGGGAAGAGAACCACTGTTGACATCTAAGGAAGTGTGTTTGACCCCCAGGACTGGTGGAGCAGTCTGGACCTGGGGTTGGTAATATACTGTTCAGACTAGTAGTGGGTGTCCTAGGTTCCTGTCAGCTGGTTTGTAAGATGGAGGAGCACCTTAGTAAAGCCCCTGTGGCCCCAGTCAGCAGTATTACAATAGCTAGGACAGTTTCAGCCTGTCCAGTAGTGTACTTGTACCGAAGCAGCAAGGAGACGAGACTCCAAGTCAAGTCTCCTGTCAATAGAAGTAGTGACTCTGTTTCTATTGCTTCCGAGCTCAACCATGGCTTGTTGGATGCTGCTAGGCATTCTGTGTCTATTCTTTTGCCTCCCTCACATACCAGGGATGCCAGGAGCCAGAGAGAGCTCTAGTACAATCAATGAGTCCTTATCTATGGACTAAGAATCCGTACCAGAGATCAGAGGAGCTATGACTCAGCTAAGTCAACCTCAGTAAGATCTATCACAGCATCCCAGCTAAGACATGAGTCCAGTGTCACTGCCCTTGCCGGTGACACCTTTGTCATTGTAAAATCTCAAGTGTTATCTCATCTCATTGTTGAATGATATGATAAGATGAGATGGCCAGTGATTGTGGAATGTGCCAGGAGCATGACAGCTGTGCCTGTGCCCTATTAAAAGCCAATATCCCCTGAAAACCAACTTATACATTCCCCTCTTCCCCTCTTCCTTTCGTCTTTCCTCCACTTGCCCACCCACCTTAGGGTGGGTGGACAGGTGGATGAATTTAATTGCTCATGCATCCCTTTACACTCTTCCTGGTCCCCTCTCCTTTATGTCCCATTCCTCTTAGCCTTCATGAGCCTGGACCTTGCTGCAACACCATCTGGAAGTGAGAAACCTGAGGACAGAGTCCTTGCACCTGTTCCTTGTCTTCCCCTTTTTCTCATCCAACTTTTCCCTTCTTTCTTTCTCCTGTGAGTCCACCATGTCTGCTGCTGTGACTGCTGCCCATCCTGCCACAACTGCTGCCACTGCTCCAACTACAGCAGCCACGGCCCCACAGACTATAGCAGCTCTGCCAACTACAGCAGTCCCGCAGACCCCTGTATCTCCTACAGGTGCTACCCCACCCAAATGGTCATCTTGCCTTGTTTTCTCACCAACAATTCTTTTATTGTTCATCCCCTGCTTTATCTCAGTTCCCTTCATGTTTTTTAACTTTTATCTTACCTTAGCTGGCTTCATCTGCACCACACTGCCTCCTATGTGCAACATGTAAAGGGTACATACCTTGCAAGGTACAGTAAGCATCATTCAATATGTATGCACGTCACTCTTGTATTTATTATGCCTCACAGAGTCTCACTTGTGTTGGCTACTGCTGCCTTTGCCTCATGCTCAATTGTCTCACCTTGAGCTTGGTGTGTGACATGTCTTTGTCCCAGTGAACAAAGTCATAGCTCACTCCCAGTCATCAAAGATATCGTTTGTGAAGCAACTACAGTGGTTTTTGAGTCATTGGGATGCGACATTTCACTCTACTTAGTCAGTCTGTTGTATTCCATGTATCCAACTCATTGCACTCACTATAATAGCCTTTTTCTACTATATATCCTGCACTCTAGTCTAGCGCATGATATGCTGTTAGGCGTGTATGATAGAT